>JABCRI010001277.1:0-57690 GCA_015143295.1 Tetracentron sinense
GAAAAGTTTTTGAATATGTTTTGAGATTTCACAACCATACATGTTTCGCTTGCCGAGTAGTTGAGAAGTGTTTTTAACACAAAAATATTTTTGAAAAATGCAATAAATGCTTGAAGCTTGACTAATCAAAGTCAAAAGGTTTGATGAATGCAAATACAACTAGTTTATCTTCGAGTTTCTACATCAGTAGGGATGGATATGCATGGGAAGGGAAAATACGTTCAATATAAAAAAATAAAATTGGTCTGAGGTACGCGTAAATCTATAATTAGGGTTAATGTTATAGTGGGAGAGCAAAACCAGTGATGGAACCGAGGATTTCTTGTAGGAGCAAGCAATGGTTGATATGATAATGTTACGACTTTGATGGATTATGAAGAATGATTAGGGAGTATGAAGTATTTTGGGTTCCGGGGCGAGCCCCCCAAATTTTTTTTGTCAACCATGTTCTTGGCCCTCTCGTCTGCACGTTTCATATATATTATAATATGGTTTTTATAAAAGTTAGGGGCAATTGCGATCTGCCAATGTCCATGCCCTATGAATATTCAGTGCTGAAAATTTCTACCCAAGACACTGGATTAAAACTGACTTCCTAAGTGTGTTGGGGGGGGGTGGTGGGGATGGGTCGTGAGCTTGCTAAAGTTCCAATGGTAATGTCTGTAAGTCCAGGTGAGATGAGAAGTGAAGAAGTTTAAAAGTTGTGTGCGTGGTGGATATGCAAACATCAACATTTAAGGTTACACCAAACTAAGATTACGAAATGGGACAAACTATCATTTAAAAGTATTATTTTTCTTGTTCCTTGACAGACTTAGAAATAATTCGAGCAAAAACATAACAAAACTGGTCTTTTTAAACCCAGATCTACAAAAAACAAATAGCAGCGTTGACACATAAGAAAATTGTGTATACTGACATTTTGGTGATGATCAGAATGCTACTGGTTAGAAGCAGAGCCAAGGGAGGGCCAGGGATGTGCCCCCCTTAAATTTTGGAGAACAAAAGATTTTTTTTATAGAGGCTTAGTATGGGGAATGGGGTGGGTGCCCCCTCAACTTTGATTGAGTGATTTATTTTTTAAATATAGTTTACTAAGGACTTAGAATCGTCAACTTTATAACCGGACTCACAACCCACAGGTTAACACATGTCTTTTCTTACCTATTTAACTGTGAGTATGATTCACTAACCATGTAGGGTTCAACCACCTAAGCTTGGTTTTTAGAAGAAAAATTAAATCTCTAAAGGTTAAAGTTGTTAACCAGATTAGTTAATAGTCTTTTTGTTGTAACCGGACTGAAGGAGTCTGATTAGAGGATTAGTCATGGGGGGCAGCTGTCGGATTATTTTTGTTTTTTAAATATCTTTTTAACTATTTTGTTTAATTATTTAATCGGTAAAAGTCATGGAAAGGGGAAAAAGTACTATATTTCCCGAACTTTTGAAAAAAAATTATATTATTTAAAGGGCATAGCACCGGGCAATGGGAACAACTACCTTGTAAACAATGACAAACAATATCTGTAGGATACAATACGTACATTATGATGGATAAAGACCAACAAACTTAGTCGTCTAATTTTTTTTCTAGGGGCTATGCACCTGAGCCCCCAATCCCCTAAACCAAAATATTCCCTATCCACCCCTACCATGCTAACCACAATTTCATCAATAAGTACTAACATTTTCAATCAACTATAATGTTCCCCTACAATAAATACCTAGCTCCCCCTGCTACTGGTCCTTTGTAGAGAGGGCTACAAAGACCATTATTGCCATGTTTTTTTCCAAAAAATTTCTACCAAGGCACCTGAGAAGATGTTGAGAGGTAACATTACTTGGAGAGAGGGGAAGCTCAACCACATTAGCTACTGTAACAATCTCAACGTATGGATACGCATCAGCCTCACAGGCTTGTTGGCTGGCTGTGATGGGCCAAAAACCCCTACTCGACGAAAACCCTTGGCCGAGCCAAGAAAGAAGGTAACATGCCCTTACTGGCCATTCTCCGGCCTCATGATTTCTTAATCTCCCTCTAATGGCCTAGACCCGTCATCATCCTCGTTAAGTTGGGTCCTCCTTTGAACAAACTGTCGCCACTATATTGGAGTACATGGATTCCGGTGATGCATCATCGTGTGGTGGCAATGAGTGGTACAAGAACATAGAACGCAAATGCGGTGAAGTAGATGATAAGGGTATTATCTGGGTGTATCGGGTGGCAATCGATGATGGTGCTCGTTTGGTCCTTCATTCACGATGTGATGGATCGTATCCCCGAACTCTGAGGGGAGCCATGATTTTCTTGTAGAGGGTAAGCAATTGTTGATCGGTAGTGTTATTATTGATGAGTTTGTGAAAAATGATAAGATGGGTACAAAACATTTGCCCATATTTGTTTAGGGCTAAGTTCATGGGCCATATGTCTGAGGTTGTCTCCATTGTAAAGATTTTTTTTTAGTAGTGGTAGTGTCTTCTTTGCCCATGGTTGTGCCCTCTTAAATTAAATTATATAGTATAAAACTTAGCTTTTATTTTTTCAATAGTTTAGGGTAGCTGATCATTGCTCATGCCTATGCCCTCTTAAATTAAATAATATTAAGTATAATTACTTTTTCCCTCAAAGGTTCTCCCCCGAACTCTCGCCCATTTGTGCCCGCCCTTGGGCGTGCTTGACAAGATCCTAGACATGATAGAATATCATCAAGATAATCATAATGGAATGTCGTGAAGGCTTTCACATCATCTTCCTCTAAGGTGCCTTGGCTAGGGTTTCTAGGTCTTTGGCTAGGGAGGAAGAAGATGATATTTTTCATTATATAGCATAGTTATTATATTTATTTGGTGTACTCAACGAGTTTTAGATTTCCACCTTACAGTCCAAAATAGTCAACTTCTCTGGAATCTCGACTCCAGATGGTTTTTCCACAAAATTCTAAGTATGAGATCCAATATGAACTTTTTTTAACATTCCAAGTGCAGGGTTTGAAATGGATCAGATTGATTTGGAGGTAGGTAAGAACAACCCCAACGCTATAACTAGAATGATATGGATTTGGATACAAATTCGACGTCAGTCTTGAATATTATAGTTAATTGTATTCTCTTACTCCATGCCTTAATTAAGGGCTTTATGATCCAAAGTTGACGGGATGATTTTATGTAACCCAAGATCAACTCTGCTTACCAACGTGTTTCCACCCTAAATTTAAGGTTGAATCCCAATAACCCTTGTTTGTTTGACGAGAAAATAGGTAAAATCAGAGAAAATAATATATATATTTTTATCCTAATACAATAGTTAGTTGCATTTCTTTTCAATTTTTTTTTGTTGGCTTTTCTCTGTCCACCTGTTTTCTAGGCAACCAAACAAGGGGAAGGGACTGCACAATGGACATAGGACTTTACAAGCATGCATGGTTTACAAAGACAGGGCTTTGCTTATTAGGTCCATGTCAAGCCCACAATTATATAGCAACCGTAAAGGCCCAGCCTTAAGTAGGTAGATTTGGGAGCCCATTGGGCCTACTTGGTAAGGTTTGCACTTCCTACTCTAGCTACGAGGGGAATCTCAGACTGTATGGCTAAAACAACTCTTTTTTTTTTCCTGGTAAATAACTCTATGTTTGAACCAGTGTTACCTAGTTCACTCTTTATTAGTACGAACTGCCAGCTGGTTCAAAGCGAACAAGTTCACGGTTCGGTTCATTTGGGTTCGTGAAAATGAGTGAACCGTCTACCCGAATTTCAATAGGTTTGGTTCGGTGAATTTTTTGTTTGGTTTCGGCGAATTTATTCTTTAAGTTCAGTGAACTTATACTTTGAGTTTGGCAAATTTTTTTCCTAGGTTCGCACAATAAAACCAATTTTTTAATGTTTTTTTGTTATATATATATATATATATATATATATATATATAAGCGAACCAAACTAAAGAACCTAAGCGAACCGAGAAACGAACTGTCTCATCCTACCCCTGGCGAACCGGTTCACTCTAGAGTGGCGAATTACAAATTGTGAACCCGAATTCGAACCGAGCAAACCAGATAACATTGGTTTGAACGTCCCAAAAAGGGCACCAAAACAAATTTAAAAAAGTCCCAAAAAGATCTTCATTCTTCTTTTTTGCACATTTTTTTTGCTCATGTTTTTCTCAAATTCATCTCCTCCAAAAGATGGACTGCCTTCTTACATGTCAAAACCAGATCCTGTAATTTGGTTAGGCCATGAAACCCTTCATCCAAACACTCTCAATATCACCAAATAATACTCTCATGTTGCTGGCCTAAATGTGTGCGCGTTGTTACTCTTAACTAGGAAAAAAATCGCCACACTCGTAAAAGTAGAGGAAATTTTCAGTGCCTTCCTTTTTTTTTTTTTGAAGAAAAGCTGGGGTTTGGCAGACGTAGAGGGTCAGCGTTAATTTTCTCGGAGGGCTCACTATAATTCATCTTAACGATATAAAAAACAACCCAAGAAAAATGCGTAGATATGATGATTTGTAACATTGAGCCAATCTTTAGCTCAAGCCATTTCCAGCATGTGTTCCTCCAATTTTTGATGAGTGTCTATTGTTTCATTTAAAAGCATATTGATAAAATATCAATATACCGAAAATGTAATGATTTCCCTTTGGTGGGTGTTTGGATGCAAGGTTATATATATATGGTCTCTTCTAAACAAACTGAATATAATCCTTTTTTTTTTTTTTCGGGTAATCAGCTATGTCATTTATCTATCTATGTTACGGGTCAGGGGGTTAGAGCATCTCCAACACTATCCTATACCAGCTCCCTTCGTCTGTTTAGGGAGCTGTATAGGGAAAAAGTGCTCCAACAGGCTCTTCAAAGGACGTCACCAAAATAGGGTTGGCAAGCCAACTCGTCAACAGTGGCGAGATTTTCAGCTCTCCAAAAATTAAAAATCCCTTTGAACCCTCAAACACACCAATTGCAATTGAACTAATAAAGGAGAGTTCAAGACAGGCTAACACGTGTCCTTTTTAACTTCTACTAACCATGGTTAAGATTCACTAACTATTGGGGTTAACAATATAATCTTAGATTTTAGAACAAAAAAAGAAGACACGTGTTGGCCGATTGGTGCAATTGAACTCTCAACGGTTGCAATGATGTTAGAATAAATGAAATAAAAAATGAATATTTAATATAAATAGAGAATAAATTGGGGTAGTGTTGGAGTTTGAAGAATAAAAAGTGACTCCCTACTTGAAAAAGCTGTCAGTTTAGAGAAATAAACAGGGAGTTTTTAAAAATAGTGTTGGAGATGCTCTTAGGTGGGTTAGAACTCGAGGTGGGCACTCAACGGTAACTAAGGCTATTGATCTTCCTTGGAAGGTGGTCGAGTTTCAGGAACTTTTTGTCTGTATGTCTGGTTTTACCGGACAAATAGATTGAGGATCAAAGAAAAACGAAGATTTTACATAGTACTTTTGATCGAAAAATCCAAGGATAGCTTTCTTTATAGAAGATGTCAGCGTTATAGAAGATGCTGCAAAAGCAACTCCTAACAGAAAAGGGGAGCTACAGCAACTGTGCTTTAAGACTTGAACACGAGTCACTCCTCCCCAAAGGGAGATACACTACCATTAGGACAAACCCAGGCGTGTATAAATCTATTTCACGAGGCGGGTATATATATGCTTCTGTTTTCAAACTTTCTTCACTCATCCAAACTATTGAGGATGTCAAATCAACTCACATTTCATTACACCCTCTTTGTTTGTTTCAATGAATAGGAAATAGCCGACAAAACTAACACCCTCTTTTAGCTTTGATGCTCGATTTCAGCACTCATTGCCTACTTCCATCTGGTCTTCAATTTCTTTCACAATTCACAAGACAAACGATTTTTGTCAGAGTTTGTTTGGTTAAATTATTGTGCGGAAACGCAGTAATACTTAATAGGGATCAACGACGATGCAAATTAATACTAAGAGAAATACACACCAATGACCAAATTAATACTAAGAGAAATACACACCAATGACCGTGCGCATCTACAGACAAAGCACCTTCATTAATAAAGAAGAAGATTACAAAAGAGATAGCAACCAAGAAGAAAACTCAAAGTTCTAAAGACCGTGCGCATCCACGGACAAAAAACTTTCACTAATAAAGAAGAAGATTTCAAAAGAGAAAGAGCAACCTAAAAGAAAATTCCTTACCAAAAAAAAAAAAAACCTAGAAGAAAAAGTTCTAACATTAGATACTGTATTGCAACCATTAGACCTTGGGTTAATACATATGAAAATGCTATATGCTTCATCTAGACTAAACCACTTCATACATCTAATATACGATACCCGATTGCCCGAATTTGATAGTAATTAATGGGATTGTACATGATTATCCTATCAATGAATATTGTGGATTAGAGTTCTTTCAAAGGGCCCCATAGATCATTCAGAAGTCTCGATTAAAATGGCGTAGTTAAACTGTATAATCGAGAGATGATTACTAGTCTAAAATATTGGATAATAATATATAGTAGTATAATATGGTGTGATGAGATACCGTATCTCATCATATATGTGAATTTGAATTAGATTAAATTTGATTTGATTAGATTAGGTAAGCTAGATTTGATTGAGGTTTTGTTTCTATTTTTTAATTTAATAAATCTTTATATAAACTCTACAAGAGCCATTGTAAATTATCCAATCTATTTAATATATCATTTTCTATCATGGTACTTATCAGAGTAGGTGATCCACCGTCTATTGTAATTTTTTTTGTTTAATTACGTGTCGCACCCCAAAATCTCACGTTGGTAAATGTGAGACTTTGACACGTGACTTAACTATTAACTTCTATAAATTCCTGTCATAAAGCATTCAAGGCAATTCTAAAACATGAATTTGAAAATATTTCTTTAAATAAATACTAATCAAGTCAATAAATACTAAAACATCATAATTAATTCGAATCATCCTCTATGATTCCAAATCATTAATTCAATCTAACTATAAATCTAGAATTAAGTCTATTACAATGTCTAAACTTCTAAATCAAAATACTAATAATTAATTTCTCAGAAATTGCCAACGGTCCAAATTCCATTCCCTATCGGGATAATCACCTGGTGGCTCTTTCTCTTAATCTTCCTCTTCCCAAGGTCCTGGGGCACAGATACCAAACCTAAAACCTGCCGACAACAACAGTCATCTGCTAAGTAACAAGTTACCCCGCGTATATATAAACTCTTAGATAACAATATAATAATATTTAATATAAAACATAATTTGGAATTTAACATGACATGTAAACATATAAACAATTCAAAGTGCAGAAGCATAATTCAATTTCAATTCTTATACGTGATCACTTGTATTTGTTTCTCTTGTTTATCATACTTATCTTTCTCGTTCGTGAATGTATCCAATAACATGCATGGTGCAATAACTTAAAATAACTCCACTCCATATATTGGGTAGAGAGTAACATATACCATACTTTCTGAAGTACCACACGGCTTACACATTATCCGGTGCATACGGCTTGTCTACATATTATCCGGTGTATACGGCTTGTCTACATATTATCCGATGTATACGGCTTGTCTACACATTAACCGGTGTATACAAGTTGTCTTCCTTGATCTTAGGCTTGTGGATACTCGGTTAGTGCAAAAGTCAATCATACAGTCATGCTTGTGTTCTTATATACTTGCATAATACTTGTTATCTTGCTTATTATCATGCTTGTTCATATTTAATTTCGTAAATAAGTGTGAATGAAATAATGATGATTGTAAATCATGCACCTATTTAAACTTGCAAAATTTCTCATAAACTGATCAATATAGAACATAGGTCTATTAAGTTTTCGACACTAAAGTAAGAAACAATTTTATCTATCATGCCTCAATTTTCAATAGATAATTTTTATAAAATTAATCTTACAGTACCCTAGTTTCACAACACATCAAAATTTCAAAGCAAGCTCATAATTGTTTCATCAATTTCAACCATCATCCCTTCCTCCATTCTCCATCATCTATACACCACAAGATCATTTCCTTTCCCCTTATTGATATGAGAAACAAAATCATAAGAACATCTTTGGCATGATCACAATTATCTTCTACAATAAAAATTATCACAAAACATCTTTAAACATCACATTCATCTTTCATAATAAAATCATAATGAAACATATTTAAGCATCATATTCCTCTTTCATAATAAAATCATAATAAAACATATTTAAGCATCATATTCCTCTTCATAATAAAACTTTCTCTAAACTTCATATCTATCTTTAATAAATGATTGACATATCATAATCATGTTTAATCTTATTTTTCTTACTTTAAATCTATCATTTTCATTATGTTTATATCAAAATCACCATATTAATAGGAAATAAATTATATTAACCTCTCCCGATCGCTTCTCTATGATCAAGCGCTTGCGAATGGGATGGATCTAAGTCTTTTCACCATTTTTCCTTGCAACACATTTGATCTCTCTTATTAGATCTCTCAAAATCTTCTTCTCTTAATATCTTTTAGTTTTAGAAAGCTTTAGAAACCCTCAACCCACGAATATAAGGAGTATTTATAGTGTTGGGGGGCCTAGGGACTCAAAAGAATTGAAAATTTGTGCAAGCCGAGACAAAACGGCATTTTGGGCAATCGACCGGCCGGAGCGCCGATCCCTTTTTTTAAAAAGTCTTTTGTTACTTTTTGTCTATCTTCATTTTCATGAAATTAAACCTCAAAAAGGACTTAAATTGAGTGTTTTATTTGGGTTTTAAAATCGATACTTTTTACATTAAATTTACAGGCTTAAACATGTTAAAATTAAACACAAGTTTCTATAGAATTTAATAAACTTCACAAACGTCAAGAGCAATAAATTCGGGGTTCTACATTACGCTTTTCCGGCGGGTGGAGCCATCGCCGCCCACTGGGTGTGAAACCTTTGATTTTTATTTTGTTTTAAATAAAATCCATACTATCATCCTCTATACCTTTACAACCCCCAATTATCACTCATATGTCTCATAATCTATAATTTTCTTTTCATTTATTGAAAATTTCTCAAATGAGAGTTTTTTCTTTACATCGCAAGTCACATTTTATGTGTTTTGGGAGAAGATTGTGACAGTCTGATCTAGTATGCCATCAGTCCTGACAGACTCATAAAAATGAGCGGGATGTGACAAAGATGGACTTCACAGACTTGCGGTGATCACTAAGCACAATTGAATGTTCTAATTATTTGTTAACAAATCAAAGAAGACCAAGGGTGAAGAGTACTCGACTTGTAGCAAACCCATGAAGGTCTCGATCATCATATGATTGAGGGGGAGTATGAGAGAATAATATGTAGTAGTGTAATATGGTGTGATGAGATACCGTATCTCATCATATATATGAATTTGAATTAGATTTGATTTGTTTTATTTTTAAATGTAATTCATCTTTATATAAACACTATAAGGTCATTGTAAATCATCTAATCTATTCAATAAATCATCTTCTATCTTAAAATTGCTTACTTCATTCATTGATAGATACTGCCACTGTATTTGGTCCTAGTAGCTTAGACTAAAAAAATATTCAGAACCAGAAAGTCACAAGATGTAAGATATCATTATTGAAACATGGTCCTTGTGAAGTTGCTTAAAAGATCCACAAATTTGATCAAAGTCAATGATCATTCCTAAAAAAATAATAATTGGGATTGGACCCATTATTAATTCACCAGATCCCATAATTAATTATTAAAAATAATATCAGTCAACAATCACTTATTAAGAAATGTTGTCCACTGTTAGAGTACTACTATCCCCGGTCTTTTTTTTTTTTTTTTGGATGAAAGTTTATCATATAACTAACACACACTCTAAACTCACACATATCCAGACCTAAGGTAGCCGCTAAGGTACCATAAGGGTAAATCTAAGTAACCACACAAAAAAAGGCCTGACTTAAGGAGTGAATGATGACCCCTTATACACCCCTGCGAGCATTTCCTTTCCATCAACTCTAAACGAGCTATCCAACGGACTTTGCAACTAAGACCATCTTAGGAGCATGATTTTAGGCGGGGATTCACCTAAAATCCCATGCTCTTAAGAGATCGGCCAAAGATGGCCTCAAAAGCTTTATCCATCCAAGAAAAAGACGAATATAGAAAGAGAGCTCGACAGGGAGTTGTGACAAAAGAAATTGTACTTTTTAGTGAGAGCAAGTGGGTTTCATTTTTTCATTATTCGAGCAAGTGGGCAAGTGGGTCTCATTCATTCAGAAAAGCCATTTATTTGTGCTCAAGGCCTTATTTCTCTTATGTATCAGTTCAGGAAGGAAAGAGCTGCGATGCCCACATACAGCAGAAGCTCCCATGCCAAGTATCTAAAAAGAAAAGGGTGACAGTAGGGATTGTGAGAGTGTGCTTGGCATTGCTCTAGATTCCTAAAATGTGGAGGACATGTGGCATACATACATGTAAAATGGACCTATTTCCTTGGGTTCCACATAGAAGATCTCTTATCCATACCTCTACCTGAAACAAAATGAGCTAGGAAAGAACACAGATAGATAAGAGACAATAAAAACGCGTAAACTTAAATACACCAGATAGCTACAGCCATTTGCACACGCAGTCATTCAAGTCAGTGAGTAGAATCTAAGATACCCAATTTAATTAGCTTCAAAGCCCAACAATGGGGAAATTATTCTGGGTTTATAGCCTGTATGATCATTGTATGAGTCCATAACCATATTTTTTTTTAAAAAAAATTGTTTTTGGTCGATGGGTGTTGAAGGAGCTAGCTAAGCCTTAATGTTAAAAATAGCTCCATAAACTTCCTCCATCTGAATTTTCAGGCCAGTCGTCACATTGCAGCGAGTTAATTCTGGGTGGGCTCACCAGCATTCCTTCGGCCATGTTGACCAATAGGGCAGGCATATCAAATATGGCTTCCTCGTCCAGGAATTCCTCCCTGGGCATCAGAGGGGTATTGGATCTATTGTCATGGTAGCCTTTGTTGTTACCTGCCTCCTCAGCTCTCGGTAGCCTCGAAGCAGCGGCGGCTGCAGCGGCATTGCGTATATCGAGTGGCGATGCAGACGCTGGAATTGGGTATGAGTGAACAGACTCAGGGAAATTGAGAGTAGCATCACTGCCTTTGAGAGCAAGCAGTGCAACGTCATAAGCAGCAGCGGCCATCTCTGGTGTTGGGAATGTACCGAGCCATATACGTGTAGTCTTGCGTGGTTCTCGAATTTCCGACACCCATTTGCCGCCGCGGCAGCGAATTCCTCGATAAATAGGGTGTTTTCCGGCACTAGGATGGTTACTTGATCCACCTTGATGGCCTGAGCCTGAGGTCATGGTCGTTTTTGGTGGTTTGAGCTGTTTTAAGTGTGGTGGGTATTCACACGTGCGGGGTTGGCCTTCTTGGCTCACGTTGGCAGGAGGGTTATTGCCTAGAGGTCATGGTGGGTATTTAAGGGGAACAAATTGCAAATTGCAAAATGCAAAAAGCGTGGGAAAGTCGCGGACTCGATCGTGGCTCCCACGCGCATTAGGCGCAAGCTTGCACCTAGCTGTTCCCTAATCCCTACCTCGTCACCAATGACTCCCGTTTTGCCCGTCAAGCAAACGGGTCGGGTCAATGCATTGTTCAGCCATCAAATACCCAACACAAGCTAGATCTCTTTGCAATTGTGTTAAGAGTTTGCCAATTCTAGCTCGGGAAAAGCTGTGTGGGTCAGTTGGGTTGTTGGGTTGACCCTGGATTTCGAGAGCATATGTTCACTCAAAATCCAATCTCAACTATTAAAGTCGGGTAGGACGTCCGACATTTTAAACATAACCCGGTAAAATGGGCATCTATAGGTGGGTTGACCGGTTAGAAACTGTTACCAATTCCCTTTTCCTAATAACCAAAGATAATTTTAATTAGATTTTGATTTTGGTTTGTTACCAAATTAATAAATATGTTAGATCATGCAATTGATTTTGCATATTATCCATCTGCACCGGCCAAATTGGCGGATTGCACATCGATTTAGACTAACAAAGCCAGGTGATCAAGAAATTTGACCAATCCATGGAACAATTGCATGTGACTGATACTAGATTTTCTTTCGATTTGTCGCACTAAGCTAATTTATAGTTGATCATCAACTTACCGGAAATTAACAGTATCCCAATTAGCATAATTAGTAGGTTATGAACCATTCTAGGCAAGTGCACATTACATGCGATATATGTAATTGATCACAAGCTAATATACTTAATTAGACAATCACTACAAGTAATCAGGATATAAGGAACAGAAATTTAGCCTCGGTAATAGATTCCGTGGGTAAAACATACATTTACGGTTTTTTTCCGCTGCTATATATCTGTTGCTTTTAATATTTACTATAACGTCAGTAAAACCCTTATTTCTTGTAATGAATGTTCCTTACTAAAGTAAAAGGAATCAGAACCAAAACTAAACAAAATGCTAATCTAAATATGGTTAAGAGTTGATACATTTTTTTGTTGTAGTGGTGGCCATTCACTGCTGACAGATTTAGACTTTTATCGCATGTGGTGATACTGTCTTAGACTCTTAGGCTCAATGAGAAAAACAAGTAAAGGTTAGAAGTGATCTATACTTAGGTACGGCGCCGAAAGAAAACCGGAGAAGCATATCAAAAGTTGAAATGGTATTCCTCTTTTCATTTCTTCCCGTGGATCTTGCTTGAGGGCAGGACAAGGACAAAGAGTTATAATCTTAACTTTATCGTGAGTTTAAATATCAGGTGGAGCTTTGCTTCAAACCATTTTGAACTGAGCCTTGAATTGTGGCAGTTTTGTAATTATGAAGAAATGTCATTTTTAAAATGTGGCTTCCTTTCTTCATATTACAAGACTGCCACTGTGTTTTTCACTGATATACAGGGGCAGGAATATTTCATTTCGGGGGGGGCAAAATACATGTATAAAAAAAATTTGATTTTATGGTATGGAATTTGGGGGTTTGGGGGCAAAGCCCCAAGAAATTTTTTTTTGGGATAGTTTTTTTATTTTGAGATTTTTTTCCCCCGTAATGCCTTTGAGGCCACCATGTGTCCCTATTAATACCCCCTCACCCACCTATCCTTGGTTTTTTTAAAAAATATCAATTTTATTTTTGAACCCTAGTTTCAAATTCACTAACTCCTAAGGTTAAAATTATTTAAATATTTTTTTTCTAAAAACCAAGGATAAGTAGGTGAACCCTGAGATTGTGTGAATTTTAACCATAGTTAAAGGGTGTCAATAGGGACATGTGGCAATCTCAAGGGCATAAGGGGACTCCATTTGGGGGCCTACTATATATATGACAAACAAAATTGGGGGGGGGGGGGGGGGGGGCCACAAAATTGGGGGGGGGCCACTATATTATATAAGACCAAAAAAATTGGGGGAGGGGGGGTCAAGTATACAAAAAAAATAAAATAAAATTGAGGGGCCCACTATTCATACTACACTAATAAGGATTTACAAAAAATTTGGGGGGGCCATGGCCACCCCTTTAATTGAGGGGCCCACTATTCATACTACACTAATAAGGATTTACAAAAAATTTGGGGGGGCCATGGCCACCCCCCGCCCCCCTGGCTCCGCCCCTGCTGATATATGAGCTCCATCAAAACGGCTTGAAGCATATCTCAGCTTGATATTTAAATTCATTTATTTGTTTTTTAAAAATCAGACTTATTTCCGACACTGTTCTGAATTTTTCCCTAACCAAATAATTCCGGACTTTATGACTGTGCTATATTATAGACATGGAAGACTTGCGGTTCAAAGAACCTTGTAGAAAATATGTCATTTTGTGACAGTTCCGATGAATCCATATCCTTCTCAATAATTTGGTTAGCTACATTGGTTTTTGGATTTTGTTTTCTGAACACGTTTGAAGCTGAAGACTGTTAAGGTATATATGGATTTTAGATACTTGTCTTACATGGCTATTTTTTCGCTTACCACTGAAGTGAAAAAAAGAATAAGAAATTAGACGAAACCATTCAAACTGTATAGTAAGCGTAAGTTCACATTTACCAGTTTTTCGTATATTCATTTCTTTATCACAAAAAGCTTGAGAACAAAAGCGTAAGGCTCTCTCTCCTTTTTTTTTTTTAATTACATTTAATAATTTCTATATGGATATCAAAACAAAATAATGTAATTTCATTTTTTTAAAATGGATATTTAATCTTTTGCCATTTTAATTCAATTTTACAAAATGCAGAGCAAGATGTTCTTAATATGATCATTAAAAGAAATTACAAGTATTGCTGGCTTAGGGGTAAGGCTTCATGTCACACACTCCACCCCATTGATGTAATTGACATTTTAATAAACAAGTAAGGTTCTTGCCTAATCCCCTCCCTCACCGGGAATTTTTTTACTTAAAAACAAATAAAAATATTGAGAACACACTTGAGCAAAAACCATTGCTATTCAAATATATGGATATATGTGTGTAGAGGTCTTTTCCCTCTTGCATGGGCATGAGCCATGACATGATCCCTCCAAGCAATATGGGCCATGGCCAGGCATTTGGTAGTGGTAATTTTTCTGGTCCCTGGGAAGTTTCTGTAATCTCTTTTCTCTAATTGCCTAATAAAGCTAACTTATCCGAAATGAAGCGCCCAACATCAGAAACGAATGTTCCGATCGATAGGGACAAGTGGTAATTGATTCTTTTCTACGGGAATTTCGGTTTATGTAACATTATTGTCATATTCTTGTTCTAATATTTCTTCATTAACAAGTGTATATAAATAACTTTCGATGCCTAGCAAGCTAACACGTTAACTGTGCTTGAGGTCCCAATACCGTAGGAATACTCGCGACAAGTTTGCATAAGCAACCAAAAAAGTTTACTTACATACCACAGCTTAAACACTACAGATTGCTGGATCCATTGTGTTAGAACCTGCAATACCACTTGAAATGGTACCTTTCAAGCCATAGAGTAGGGCATCTATGTAAATGCATCAACAAGTAACAAAAAGCTTAGTTCACTAAGCGTTCACCACTAAGTTAAGTACTATCTTAAATAAACTAAGCTCCCTCTAAACACAATTAACAATACCTGATTAGTTAATCCCAACCTAAACATAACAAAGGAAGGTAGCTAGTTTCTAGTTTGAGTAAATGAAACCACCCCTTTACAAGAAAACACCACCTAAAAAGGCATTAAAATGAAGTATATGAAAGATAATGCAATCTTCTTAGAATGGAGATTTTTGCATGAACCTCTTATTTTTGGTTGTTTCTTTAAATGCAAAATTTATTTTGAGTTTATGAGAATTCCCCCCCCCGTAGTAACTGCCTCCGAAAATTTAGGGTGCAAGAGCACGCCTAAATGATAGCATTCTCCAGAAGGATTTAAATATTTTTATCTCAAATATCTGCTTTAGAAATGAAAGAAATTCAAAGGAAAAAATAAGTAAATAAAATTCAGGTTACCCTTTCATTTGTAGCTTTCACTATTCTCTCTCTTACTCATAAAAGCCGCGTTGTCAGCGACTGCTGTATTGTCTTCCTTCTGGTTTTTCTGCATTGTCTGAGCTCCATCTTAGGATATCTTCTTAGTCACAGTCTCGTACTTCACCAAGCATGGAAGGTGAGATAGTTACCTCGGTCCAATCTAGCAAAACTAAAACATTTCCTAAGGGTGTACGTATTTTGGTGGTGGATGATGATTCTACATGCCTTGCGATTATAGCATCGATGCTTCGAAGCTGCAAGTATGAAGGTATCTAATAGAGATCTCATGCTTGTTTTTCTTAGGATCTTGTGCTGAAAAATCTTTACTCATTATTGATTAGATTCTTGAAGGCCTTGCATGCGTAGTTTTGATTTCTTCCTGGATATTTCTTTCCATTTTCAGACCTCTTACTGTGGGTCATGCTAGCTAAGTCATGGCGTTGAAGAATTCATGCTTTGGAGAGGGAGGAACAATTTGACTTTTTCCCTTTTCTTTGAAATTAGAAACATTTGATTTTTTTCTCCTGATATATAATGGGTACTTCTATCATTTTCCCTATTTTTTTTACTGGGACTATAGAGTAGAAGATGATTTGGGCCCCAAAACTGACTTTCTTTTTTCTTATCCCCCCTATTTTGTCATGGTACCCATTACTTTTTTATTTTATTTTATTATGTATATTAACATCTGCTTTCACTGTTTACTGCAATTGTAAAAAGAGGATACTGTGTTTATGAGTACTGTTAATTTTTTGAATTCCCCATGAAGATATTTCCTGGTAGTCCCTTTCATTACTCACTTGGTTTATTGATTCATCTGTACTCAAATGTCTTCAAGAAGATTAGGTCAAGATGATCAAAGAGGAAGCGGGCTCATGCAGTTTGATCTTCAATATTTTTCATGGATTGTTCTATTTCTGTTGCATGCTGATCATCTAGAACATAGGTTTTTGTTCTCAATAAGGAGTTTCCATGCAAAATGATGGCACATTTGATCTTCAATTTTTTTTCAAGCTTCAGCAATTGAAGAAGGAATACATCTCACAGCCCCTTGAGACTCTAACATTGTGAACTTCAATTAATTAGTACCTTTAGAGATTAGCATTGATCATGCACTTCTTTCTCATAGATTGCCCATCTTGCTCACACTTTCAGTTGTGGCTGTTAATCAATCGATGGATGCTTTGTCGAAGCTTCGGGAGAAAGAAGGCGGATTTGACCTCATTCTAACAGACGTTCACATGCCAGATATGGATGGATTTGAGCTCCTCAAGTATGCCGAAGAGGAATTAAATTTGCCTGTCATTAGTAAGTGTCACCCTCGAGTCACCTTTCATTCCCATTTCCTTTTTCCATTACCTTGACTGGCTGAAGGTGCGCAAAAGTGCTATTGTTTTGGAATTCAGTAATATAGTAGTGATCTTTAGTACCTTCATCTTAATCTTATTATTGTTCTTCAAGGGTTTCTTTCTTTCTCTAATGTCATTGGTTTCTTACTAATTTTGATCTTGTAATTGCAGTGATGTCTTCTGATGACAAAGAGAGTATAATGTTAAGAGGTTTAGAAAGCGGGGCTGCATTTTACCTAGTAAAACCTGTAACCTTGGATGATCTTAAAATGCTTTGGCAGTATGCAGTGGTGATGAAGAAAGATGTAACGAGGGAAGTTGAGCAGACAGGGAGTGTCGGAGGTTCATCGTCATCAGGGAAGGTATATGAGGCGGAGGACATGGAGTGTGCATCCTCGGTGAATGCAGGAAACTGTAGGCAGAAAAAATCCAAGAGAAAGACCACCAAAGAAATGGACGCAGACGAAGAGGAAAATAAAGACGATTCGACCTCCGATAAGAAGGCAAGGGTGGTTTGGACTAATGAGCTTCACAACCAGTTCTTGAAAGCCATGGATCAATTAGGCATTGAGAGTAAGAGAGCTCTTGATTTCAGTTCAATGATGGATCTCATTCCTCTTTTTTACCCATTTTGTTGTGCTGTGGGTTGTATTTACTGATAATTGTGGTGGCTATTTTTCTTTTTATTCATCCAGATGCTGTTCCAAAGAAATTACTCGAGGTGATGAATGCCCCAGGATTAACTAGAGAAAATATCGCCAGTCATTTGCAGGTTTGCTTATCTTTAGGGTTTGAGAGTTTCATGCAATTACCCCTTTGGGTATTGTTTCACATGGTGCTTAATGCATTCCTTTAATCATTTAGCAAAAAAATAATAATAATAGGGAAGTGATTTAAAACTCTCAATAGTGGTACTATCATCGAGAGCAAGGTCGCCAAATTGGAAATCCAACAATGCAAACCCCTAAAGTGGTGCCCACCCTTTAATGCATCTAGTTCTTGTCGCTGTTGAATTTCCAATCGTGTGGCCTTGCTATGGATAGTACTTACTATTGAGAGTTTTCTATCACTTCCCATAATAATAATAATAACTTGGAAGTTTGCAAGAACATTCATGTGTGTGTATATATCAAGTTTTTTAATCGGTAGAACATTGATATGTTTGAGAACTAGTAAATACTAAAAATTTACAAGATCAAACTGTTGGGGAAATAACAAAATGACACCAACGGAAAAGAATAAACAAACAAGTAAACAAACAACACATCAAGAAAAAACACAAGAGATATACGTGGTTCGGCAATAACCTGCCTACATCCACGAGTCAAGACACGATTGCTTTTACTTTATTCAAAGAAACCTTGAGAAACCTAGAACAATAATATTACTCTCCTCTCAGATTAAATTCCAACCCAAGCCCGGAGCCCCTTGTACACCCAACTCAAGTCACCTTCTCAATAAACCCTAAGAACAATCTCTATTTATCATCTCTTCAACATTTTCCCAAACCCTAGTATGCTTAAACCCTTTCGATTATCTCCCACTCCCCATGAGAACTACCAGGACTCTTCCCGAGAGTAAACCCCGCTCTCCCTGGGAGCTCTAAAATATTCACCTTATTCTCATAACCATTACCTTACCCTAGACCCATAATCCCCTATTTATAGGCCTAAACTTGGAGTCCTATACAATTAGAAAGACTCCCACTCGAATTAGAAGTTTCCCAAAAGTAAAATAGCTCAAAATGGAATTTTCCCGAAGAAATCCCGCATCTGGCGATCGATCCCCATAGTGGGCGATCGATCCCCTCCCCAATTCAAGCCAATTTTAATAAATCTCTACCTTCGCGAGAATTCTGCGACAACACTGTAACCAAGAGAACCGATTTTTTAATCACCAAACAAACCTCCAAGATAGACCACTGCCTCAACCACATTCGGGAAGCACATCCACCTCGAACTAGAATCTCTCTCAAAATTTTGTCACCCCGTTTGCAATTACGGCAAACTCGTTTGTAAATATCGTAAACAACCGTTTGGTCTACCTGTCTCTGCACCATCTGTGAAAGAGACCCACCAAACAACTTTTTGGCATACCCGTCTCTGCACCATCTGCGAAAGTGATCCACAAAAAAACTTTGGACCTAGCCCGCCTCTACCCCATCTGTGAAAGAGACTCGCCAGCTACACACACCCTCGAATCCCCCCGGAAAGCACTCCACCGAATTCACTAAAACCTGGTCAAAACCCATGTATAGCCTGAAAATCCGTTTTCCATTCTAGAAGAACCCTAAATGACGAAATCGACTCATCCTCTCCGCCTGAGGCACCTCACCATTTTCTTCCTTTCAAAAACCCACCGGAATACACATCTCTGCCCAAACAGTGAAAGGAGACGCTAGGTGAGCTTTCTACCCACTGCATAACACCTGATTTCTGATTCCTGCAGACCCCATAGTAGCTCCACCTACGCCCGTATTCCAACCAGGAGTACACATCATCACACTTCTTCTCCTTTATCAAAACAAAGAATCCTTACTTTCCCCGCTTTATGTTGATCACTCCACCTCCTGCTGTGTAGTAACAGCCCCAGGGAGTATCGCTGGCCAAGTGGAATTAGATTTTATCACAACTTAGGGACATCAACTACCCCTCCAAAAGTGCGAACCACTCCGTTGAACGAAACCCCCGAATCCAATAATCACTTTATTAGAAGAATGTCCATACTATTGGAGACTGTGAGATTATCTCCAAAGTATATCTCCATCTTGCACTATTTCAGCAGAATGAAGCCCATTTTCCGTCAAACCTCCTCTACAGAAAGTTGCCCAAACTAACCTGCAGCTCTTATACCAATTGTTGGGGAAATAACATAATAACACCTGTGAGCACAGGATTTCACTCCCTCGGGAAAATGTCTCACAGGAAATTGAGTCGCCACCTATTAATTCAGAATGGATAAGTCCCCGGGAAATGTTGGATAAGGCTTGGTCCGCGATCAGGGATCGGGGTAAGAGGTTCGGTTAAGTTCGGGGAAGGGTTAGGCACCCCGACACTTCCACACTTGGTGGTTCCCTATTTGCTAGGTTTAAGCCAAAATAATTCAATGTTAATCGAATGCCTTTAGTGTTTAAGTTAATAGTAACCGGAAGAAAGTAAAAGCTAACTAGGGTCGGGCCCATGTTGGGCTGCCTACGTACTCACATTGGGGTGAGATCAGATCGAGCGTAGTTCTAGCACTTGAGCCCGTGCTAAGGCGAGAGAGGTGTGTGTGTGTGCACCAAAAGGCGGCTAATGAACATAATCCGGTAGATTAGGGTTTTGCTTGACCGAGGTTGGTCAATGTACAAAAGGTTGGGCCCGGTAGGCCGAGGGGTAGTCTGGTAGACTAGGGTGAGGCCTGGTAGGCTGAGGGTGAGGCTCGGTAGGCCTAAAGTGAAGCCCGGAGGCAAAGTGAGGTGTTAACCGAGTGTTAGGGTTGTTAACCGGGGTTAAGAGGGTGTTAACCGTGGTTAGAAATGCTAACCAGGGTTAAAAAATCCAAGATAATGATTTTTTAGTCTTTTGTATTTTTATGGATTTTTGGGGATTTTTTCATATTTTTTGTGGGGTTAAGTGGTGCTTAACTATGGTTAAATGTTAACCGGGGGTTATTTTAACCATGGTTAAGGGTCATGGTGAGTCAAAAGTGGGCCCAAAGGGTATGACAGGGCCTAGAGTGGCCTCCTACTAGGTTTGGGCCCTGCACAAAGCCCAAAATCAAAAACTTTAAAAATAGAGGTAATCGGATTATCTCCATTTCTGTAATTTTTTAACCAGAGTTTGTGAGGCTGTAACTGTAGTTAGGGACCTCCCCTAGACAAAGTAAAAGCAAGGTTGGAAAGCTGAGAGTGCCATCTTTCAAATGGTATAGGTCTCAACCTCTAAATAGGTCAGGTGTGGGTCCTATAGGGGTCCAAAGTCAGGTAAAAATTAGTCTGTAATGTAGGCAGTTGAACTGCCGACACTGTGAACAATGTACTAACCCATGTTTAGGGGCCTGCTAACCGTGGTTAGGCTTGGGCCCTGAACCTAAAATTCTACAGGGAGCTAGAGGGGGTCAAGGGCTTTCCAACAAGCCTGGGCTGGACCCCAGAGGTTGAGGCATGTGGGCCCCACAAGGGCCCGAAGTTTAGTAAAAATAAGCTTACTATGTCGGTAATCCTTTTACCTACATAATGAAAATATGGCAAAAATTAATGGAGGTAAAAGAACTACCGACCACTAGCATATTTTTACAAAAAACTATTTTTTTCCACAGTGGGTTGTACCAGTTGGGGTCTGGGTACTTCCTCATTGCCTGAGGGACCCCCAGACCCTATGAAGAGGGTTCCATGCAATGGGGTGGGTCTTGAACCCGAGCTTAGTCTCTAGGGAGTTCCCCACACCTATGGTGAAGGTGGGGGACCCCTGTCATTGGCTGTGGCAGTTGTAATGGGGACCCCTGGATCAGGACCAGGAGTCCCTTACAGTTTGAAGGCAAGAGAGACGGGTAGGGGATGATCCCTACCCTTAATAACTTGCTATGGTGGCAGTGGGTGGAGCTGGACCTCCGGTTTGGCCTGAGTTGGTCTAGGGGACCTAGTGCAGGACTAAGGTAGCCTAGGGAGGGGTGGTCAGGTTGGTAGAGCTCGGGTTTGAGCTTTGACAGAGTTTGGGTGTGGAAAAAAGGAGTGATTTTTGCTTGGGGGAGGCTTGGACTTTATAGGAGAAGGTGGAGGACCCCCCAGGGGTAAAATAGGTATTTAGGAAGGTCCAGGGACCAATGGGGGAGGTCCCAAGCGTCTGGAGTAGTTGCAGTGGAGCCTGCACACGCTAAAACTGCAAATCCTGTAATGTCGGTAATTGAATTACCTTCATTCCCAAAATAGGCCAAATTCGGAATGTAGGTAATTCGATTACCGACATTAAAGTTTTCTTGCTATTTCGAGCCAAGCCCAATCTCACTTGGGCCAAAAGGAAGGTGGGCAGCTACTTTGGGCAATTCCCGCCCATTTTGTGTGGGTCCCACCCATGTGGTCCTCATGGGTTGAGGTGGGCCTTGGTGGGCCCTAAAGTGTTTGGGCTTTAGGCCTTGGGGGTTTTTTGGGTTTTAAACGGGCCTTGAGCCCATAGGGCTTAGCTAGGGTTTGGTCTAGGGCTAGGGCTAGGTCTAGGGCTATCCTAGGGCTTGTGTAATGTTTTGGGTATTGAGATGCTAATGGGCCGTGAGCCCACAAGGGTTTGGACCGGGTGTAAAAATTGGGTGCTTACAACACCAACAGAAAAGAATAAACAAACAATACACCAAGAAAAAACACAAAAAATATACGTGGTTCGGCAATAACCTGCCTACATCCACGGGTCAAGATCCGATTGCTTTTACTTTATTCAGAGAAACCTTGAGAAACTCAGTACAATTATATTACTCTCTTCTCAGATGAAATTCCAACCCAAGCCCAGAGCCCCTTATACACCTCACTCAAGTCACCTTCTCAATGAACCCTAAGAACAATCCCTATCTATCATCCCTTCAACATTTTCCCAAGTTCTAGTATGCTTAAACCCTTTCTATTATCTCTCATTCCCCATGAGAACTATCAGGACTCTCCCTGAGAGCAAACCTCGCTCTCCCCGGGAGCCCTAAAATATTCACCTTGTTCTCATAACCATTACCTTACCCTAAACCCATAATCCCCTATTTATAAGCCTAAACTTGGAGTCCTAGACAATTAGAAAGACTCTCACTCGAATTAGGAGTTTCCCAAAAGCAAAATAGCTCAAAATGGAATTTCCCCGAAGAAATCCCGCATCTGGCGATCGATTCCCCTCCCCAATTCAAGCCAATTTTAATACAAACACCCTTTGGACTAAGCAAGACCTGGGTCCCATCTTACAAAATATAGGCCATGGACAATCTAAACTATGCATACCCTAAACAATTCATACCGCAAATCTTCAGGTGAAGATGGAAAATATTAAAGGCATAAGCTTTAGAAACAGTTCCAAGGTTCAATTTTGTACACTTCTAATTTTGTTTCAGAGAATTGTTGAACATAATTTTGCTTTAGTGGACCTAAAAATGGTGGTGATTGATTGTAGGTTTTCGGGAATAGACCGTTATTTCTTGTATTACACCCTGATTAGGAAATACTCACTGGGAGGCATAAATCAAGGAGATGCTAATTATAGAAGGCCACAAATCACTCAATGTTAATGCCATGAGGTTGAATGTTGTGTGTATTAGTACTCATATCCAGTACCACAACATTTTGCAGGCAGTTAGAATAGAAAGTCTAGACACCAAACCAAAATAATAAATAAACGAACGTGACTCTAATTTTGCCGAGAGTTATATCTTCTCTTCCAATTCCAAAAGGTACAAGAAATCTATGATTTTAGTAGTAAGATAATGTAAGAGTTGGGTTGATTGAAACAACTGTTATGCGAATTTGTGTTATTTCTATCTATCTTTTGTATAGTAAGCTTTTAATTGTATGATTCTAATAGTAAGTTTGAGTTATAGTGATTATCATTCTTGATTAGCTAACCTATATAGGCGTTGAACACTCTCTATATAAACTGAATGAAGCAAACATATTCTACCTTATTTTGGAGTTCTTGAAGAATCCCTTTTATTGCATATTCATGAAAAGGTTCCTCTAGATTACAGGCAGTAGTATTTCTATTTCTCGATAATGGCATGACACACATTTAAATTTTGCAGAAATATCGTATCTTCTTGAAACGAGTTCAGGAAGCAAGCCAGTCTCTTGAACCTAATTTAGCAAGGAACCTGGCCAGTGGGGCTCTTAAATCGAGCTTCGCATCGGGTCATCCTTTGTTAATGTTCAACCGACGACAAGGGTTTCCCCGATACCCGGAGCAGCAACACTTGACTTCCTTTCAGCCAGGACTGAGAGAAAACTTTCAGGGTCTTAATGCTCCTAATCCCATGTCGTCCTTCAGTCCCACATCTTATCTCAACCAGGAAGCGTCAAGTAGCAACTCTATTTCCCATATGAGATATGGACAATCACTTCTGATGAGCAATCAAGGTAACCAGCTGCAACAACCATTGCTTGGCACTGCATCATTTCTTAATCAAGAACATGACCCCAACCACATAGGGTTTGGAAGGGAAACTCATAATGCTTGTTTGGGCTCATCCTTATATGGTGATGTTTCAAGTGGTCTTGCAAGAACTACGGATACAGCACAGATGATCCATCAAACACCACAAGCGAGAATGGGATTTTTCACCAATGGCTCACTTGATAATAACTCAAGCACATTTGGTCTTGAACATGGTAACAGCAATGTTCCAAGCATTAGAGATATGGGATCATTTGGCAATCCTAACCAGCTACCAAATTTCAATAATACCAATATTAACTGTCCTGGAATTCAGATGAGTAGTATTACCGAGCAGGTTGGATTGGGTCAGATGGGAAGCATTGGCGGTGAAGAAACCCACAATTATAGCTACAACTTGATGGATGAGAATTGCAATGGAAATATGACGACGGAGGTGGAAAACTCCTGTTATGCTACTCAAGGAGTGTCTTCTGGTGGTGGGTTCGGAAGTACAAACCAATTCCCAACAATGTTCACTAGTTACATTCAACAAGCAGCTCCACCACCACCCCTGCCACCACTACAACAACAACAAATCAGTCTTGGTCCCGACGGAGGAGAAGACGATGACCTGTTTGATTTGATAAAAAGCTGCTCTACCTTTGATAACAACTCTCTTCTCCAACCCTTTGACGAAAGTGATCTTGGCGATATAATCTTCAAGCAGGTCGATGAATCCCCAAACCAGGCATGTCTAATGCTTACATCAATCCAAGTTTATTTCTCTATATAATTGGATGGATGAATTCTGGTACTTTTGAAATCTTAATCTTCCTCCTCACAACCATTGGCTTTGATGTGTGTAGAAACAAGGTGTTGAAGAAAGTGTGGATCCCGAGTTCAGCATCAGCGCGTATCCGGTGGATGACAACCCTCTGGCGAATCTAAATTCAACCATGAGGAAGCTTCTATAAACAGTCAGTTGAATTTGAATTTTATATATAGTAGTTTTAGTTCAAATAAAGAACTCGGATATGGCTGTAGTTTTAGTTTAGATAAAAAGAACTTGGAATTGGGTTTAACAGACAAAGGACTTAGTTTTGGATTTACAATTGCTATAGAAGGTGAAGGACTTGATGGATGGGTATCTCTAATATTTCATGCCAGACACTAGCACCGATGCCATGGTAAGGTAGAGAGAAGTGGTTAATTAATTTTCATCGTCTGTCACCTGAAGATCTTCAAAATACTTGGTTTGTCCTAAAAGAAAAAAAAATAATAATTCATCGCTTGACTATTTGGTAGATGGATCATACTTGTTGTCAGTCAAGAATATATAATGCAAAAAATGCATTGTTAGTCATTTGATCAAAGTAATATTTTTTATTACTTTGATCACTATTAATTATTTGTGCAACCGATAAAAGCAACACAACACAATGCCATTTTCACTGTTTGTTGCTACAGGGTATTCAACTTTTAGCATTATCAAGTTGCCAAGCCTATGCAGGTCTAGGCAGCGAAGGCTCGGAAATGAAAAGAGTCAAGTTGCCAAAGCTCTCGTGGACTCAGCATGTCAATGAATAATCGTCAATATAAACTGAACAGTATTATTTGTGTTTTGCATGAGATACCATTTTAGTGTTAAAAGTTAAAATAGAGTTTTTCTCGTTCTTGTGCCCAAGTATCCCGGAAAGACATAACTAACCATAACTTTTCAACTCCATATTACTGACCGTGGAGCTCCTTTCCACATCACTTTTTAAAAGTTGTTCTCATCCTTTATGACTTGTGACTTTTAGGTTCCTCGTTCCTCCTTTCTCCTTCTCCTGAACCCAACCATTCCCTCTTCTCATTTGCTCCTTCCTCCTTCCCGCGCGACTTAGATTTGAACAAACCAATCTCATTCATCCTTCCTTACTGTCGTGCAAGTTTCCAGAGATCGTGATTGGTGCTCGTTATCGAGGCTTCCAAACTTAGCCGCAATTTAAACCTTTCATTTGCAAAAGTAAGTTTTTTCTACAAACATTTACATAAATAAATTTTAATGGGCAGTAATTAGCACACCCCGCATTAGAATAAGTAGTCTAATGGCCACGTGTCCCTTTTAACACTCCTTTAACTATTGTTAAGCTTAAGAAAATTAAAGTAAATATTTTGATTTTTTTGCTTTTAAAAAATCAAGCTTAGATTGCTTAACTATAGGAGTGAGTGAATCTTTAACTACAGTTGAAGTTGATGTGTCGTAAAAAAGAGGCATTGACCAATGAGGATTGTACATTAGAATAATAAGTAGTCTACTGCGACAGTTAGTTAAGTAAAATTATGGGTTTCTTCATCATTAAGGGAGACCATATAAGCCTTTTTCTGATGGCGATCAATACTAGCGCTCACAAAGGACAGGCCAGGGTAGGGCCAAGGTCTTACCTGACCCAACCTTAACCTGGAGAGGGCCAGAACAAACTAGGCCCAAGCCATACTCCCAAGGGTGAGGACCGGGTCAAGGTCTAAAAATAAGAGTAAATGCAATCAAGAGGAAATCAGCTCTCTTCCTTTATCTAGTCTTGAGACAGGCAATGCAATGCAAAAAACAGCACTACAGATCAATTATTATATTCTACTCAATGACCTAAATTTTTTTTTTTCTGAAGTTAAAAATAGTATAAAGTGTTTACTATTCTTTTATAATAAAGTTATATATAATATGCTTAATTTTGGCATTTATAGATTATATATATATATAGAATAAATTTTATTAAAGTGTAACATAAGCCATTGTATAAATTTTGACAAAGTAATAATATAAGGTAGAATATTAAAATGTTACTATATAAAGTATATAACAATACTATAAATATATGTGTATAAGGTGTGCTAGCCCCAAATATAAAATTCAAATTTTTTTTTTGAAATTTCACTATGGATGCATTTGACATTGTTATTAATTCAACAGGTTAAGAAAACAAAATTTTCAAAAAAAAAATTTATGGTTTATTCTAGTAACGTAATAGAAAAAAGTTGTGACACTTAGCGCTACCATATTGAGAGCTTAGAAGGCTCTATGGGACTAACATTTCTTATATATGGATATTATATATATTATGGTATAATAGAGCATATGGAGGGTTGGGACGTCGGACAAGACCATATCCCAACCTCCAAGTGAGATGGCTTTAAAAAATTCAAGCAATTTGAAATAAAATCTCGAATTTGCCTGGCTAAGTACCTCATTGGAGGGCCGGATTGCTACCCTTTCAAAATGGCGATGGAGTCATAGCCAATTGCGATTAAACTTGGGTAGAGTTCAATCACACTCATAGGTCAACACATGTCCATTTTAACTCCTATTAACTGTGGTTAAGACTCACTAACCATTAGGATTTAACAATTTAACCATGGTTTTTAGGAATAATAAAATATTTTTAAAAACTTTAACCTTGGGTTAAGAAATTTCAATCTTAAGGTTAATTTTTTAAAAATATTTCTAAAAACCAAAATTAGATTGTTGAAGATTAAAGGTTAACAAATCTTAACCACAGTTAAAAGAATTACAATGTGTTGACATGTGGGTGTGATTGTACTCTCTAAGTTCAGTAGTGATTGGCTGTGGATTGGATGATGAAAGAGAAACAAAAAAATTCAAAATTTCAATTTTGTTTTCCTCTTCCACACAGGAGATCGAATCATAACCAATTGTGATTGAACTCAGGGAGAGTTCAATCACAACCACAGGTCAACATGTGTCCTTTTAACCCCCTAAACTGTGATTAAGATTCCTTAGTCCTTAGGGTTCAATAACTAACCTTGATTTTCAGAAAAATATATTTGAAAAAAATTAACCTTGGGATTAAGAAATTTTAACCCTAAGGTTAATTTTTTTTAAAATAGAATTTCTAAAAACCAAGGTCCAATTGTTGAACCCTGAGGGTTGATAAATCTTAACTATGGTTAATAGGGGCTGAAAAGAACACGTGTTGATCTGTTGGTTCAATCACGATTGGGCTGTGATTTAATCTCCTTGTGCCCACATATATGCAATTGAATTCAATCAGGAGTTAGGACCCGCTTGCATGATCTTGAAGCCTGCCACATGGCGCAATGATTTTCTATTTTAGTCATAGACCCAACAACCGAACCGAGTGACCTCGTCCTAAATCCTAATCCCCCGCAGTTTCCCCTACTCTTTGAAACTAAGCTACAATGATTTCTCTCCTGCAATCTCTCTCGCCAATTTCTTCATCCCCAACCTCCAGAAATAGAAATGGAGTCCGACCTCCACTCCCGAACCACATTATCCAGTATAGCCGAAGAAGCTTCTACGTCCGGAACTCTAGAAGCGAAGACGACTATCACTCCACTCTCAAAGCTCTCAAATCCAGGGGCCGTATACCGAGAAAATCTCTCGGCCAGGTTTCCCTCATTTTCTCTACACTATTCAAGACACTAATTCACTTGGGCTTTTTAGCAAACACCTTGCATGCATTTGAGCATCACATTAGTATCTGATTATAATGCGTGATTCTGCAGCATTACATGTTGAATTCTTCCGTTAATGAGCAGCTTTCTAGTGCTGCTGGTGTTGAAGATGGAGATTTGGTTCTAGAAATAGGACCCGGAACAGGTTCTTTGACCAATGTTCTTGTAAATGCCGGCGCGACTGTTCTTGCAATCGAAAAGGTTCGTGGGGTCTTTTGCTTGTAGCTTTAGTTGGAAATGGTAGTGTTTGTGTATGGGGTTTTGAGGTTCAGGAATTGGTGTGTTTTTCCTTTCTGTTCTTTATGACTCTCAACTTATTTTGTGCATTTTGTATGAGTTGTAGGATCCACACATGGCCGTGCACGTGAGAGAACGATTTGCAAGTCTAGATCAGCTGACGGTAATGTTTATTTTTGCACCGGATAAAATATATGAATTTTAATTTGTAAGTTTTGTCTTTTTTCTCGATATTGAGGTAGTTGTGTTAAAATGATTTATTTGAGCACTATAATAAAAAAATTGTGTGTCGTTGCTAAGCATGTAATGCTATTAGATTGTCGATGTTCCACCATTCTAGTTTATCAAAGGCCCTGCCTTCTCCCCAGCCCTTTTTAGAGCCTTTAACTTGTAACAACCACTCCTCTTTGGTTCCGTCAATGATCTTCATCAAACATGTCCAGTCATCTTAATTGATTTCCCCTTCTTCTATCACCTATTTGAACTCCTCCCCAGATTCCCTCAAATGCATCAAGTTTTTATCCTACTTTTCGGATAAGGTGAAAAACAGAAGTTATGAAAATTTTTATTAATACCGGCGCCAGCGTTGCGTTTGTTGGGTCTCTTTCCGTTTGGTATTGCTAGCCTTGGGCTATACAGGCCTACACCAAAATGTCTCAAGGCTTCCATTGAAGTGTGTGTGTGTGTGTATAGTCAGTCTATGCGCCTCTTTCTCTCTTCCTTTTCTCGAAATGAGTTGGGTTTTTAAAGTAACCTGAAAAGATGACTGTTGTTGGCCATTTCACGCTCCCTTGAGCTCGAGCCAGTTTTGCTGAAATATCTTTGTAATTTAACTGTTATATTTCTATAATTATCCCGTTTTGACAACATTCCGTTGTAGTCTAGTTGGTCAGGATATTCGGCTCTCACCGGAAAGACACGGGTTCAAGTCCCGACCATAGTTATCGTCAATAATTTCAAATAAAAATGCAAAAGTCAAAAGTACGGTTCAAGTACAATTCGGGCTTAAACACAAAAATCCATAGAAAAATTCTGCTAAATATATATATAAAAAAAACATTTTATTAATACCAAGACCCGGGTTCAAGTCCCGTGACTCCCGACAACGAAAATGTTTCCTTTTTTGTGTTGAGGGAATAGCCTCTTGAATTTTACCACTGCAAAATTCATTTCCTTGATAGGTCTTACCAAAAGCAGCCCTACATAAGATATTGGCCGTAAGGGAAAGCGACGTCTCACCAAGATTAACAGGACGTGAAGAAGACTGGGAAATTGATTTAATCATTAAAGCAACCTCTTCTGTTCTAATTAGCCCAAACGATTGCAGCTTCTTTGGACTAAAGAGCTCATGAACACAAAATTTCCGCATCTCCTTCCAGTAGTCGCCGTATTGCACAAAAACAATATCAAGATAGTTATATGAAAGTCTTCCAGGGCCTACTAAGGGAGGTCTAGTGCAACAGTTGATATCGTGAGTCTTCAAGACATCTCTTGCTGCTTCGGCAGAGGATACTATTAGTGTAGGGATACGACCGAGTTGCAAAAGCATCACTGGGCCGTATTTCTTGGAGAGATTCAGTAGCGAGCGGTGAATAGCGTAAGTGTGTATTATTTTATCCGTATCATCTTATCGGATACATATAGGAAAATGGAAACTTATCATTTTGTCGTACCCGTATCATCTTATCCTATACATATAGGATACGATAGTCTAAGGTAAAACTCAACTGTTTTTCATAACTTCTGTCGTATTGTTGTACCTGTATCGTATCGTCGTACCCGTGCTTCCTAAGTGTGTATTATTTTATCTTTCTGAAAAAAAAAAAAGACCGAGATCATAGAGATTAATTATGAACCATAGCTCGGAGTCAACTGAAGCAACTTAAAAAAAATACATTGCCAGTGGCAGTTTGGTAATTATGAACCCAAAAATTATATTTTCCAATACTAATTTATTTATTTATTTATAAATACTCATTCCTAAAGGCATTATTTGGATTTCTCAGGTTAACTGTTTAACTCAGTGTTATCAGAACAGTACTGGACTAGTCGGTCGAATTAGAAAAATCAGGAACGATCCCTCACCAATTTCCAAAACCCCCAAAATTAAACCACATTAAAAATCGGTTAGAACCGATGGTAGAACTGGTCAGAACCAAGTAAAAATGTGGAATTTTTTTTTTCAAATAAAAGAGGACACAATCAAATCTATTGAACTGGTCAAACCGAGAATCGGCCACACAGCCAATTCGACCACCAGTCGAGTATGAAAACACTAGTTTAACCGGAGCTCCGGTGCATGGTTATTCTCATGACTATATAGTAAAAAAAAAAATTCAAAGTGTTTATGAAAATTGGCAAACGCTAAGTTACATACCTCAACTTAACCATAAAGTGCATGTTCCCAAACGCTACCTCACTTCACCAATATATCTATATAGTTAATTTCAAGCCCAAATAAAGGAGGGTTGATAAGCTGCCGTTTTTTTTTTGATAAACGTGTATATCCTAAGCCTTAAAGACTTACACTAGTTCCATGTGCAGGGCGGAGCCAAGAGGGGGTTGGGGGGCACGTGCCCCCCTAAACTTTTGGGAAAAAAAAAACTTTTTTTTATGTATATGGTAGTAGATGGCATAGCATGGGGCATAGAGAGTATGGAGATTCAATCCCAGCCAATTGCAATTGAACTCGGCGAGGGTTCAATCACATCCATATGCCAACACGTGTCTCTTTTAACCCCCATTAACTATGATTAAGAGTTACTAACCTTTGGGGTTAAAGTATATTAAAAAATATTAATCATAAGGGTTAAAAATCCTTAACTAGAGTTTATTATTTTTTAATTCTTTTTTTTTCTAAAAACTAAGTTTATATTGTTGAATCCCAATGGTTAGAAAATTTTAACCATAATTAATAAGGGTTAAAGGGAGCACGTGTTGGACTGTGGGTGTGATTGAACTCTCCCCGAGTTCAATCGCAATTGGCTGTGATTCGATCTCAGATGGGTGCCCCTCAATTTTTGATTTTAAAAAAAAAAGGTTTACTAAGGATTTAGAATCCTCTATTGTTATAACCGGACTCTTTGGAGTCGGTTGCAACCCACAAGTCAACATCACGTCATTTTTTAATACTTTTGATTATGAATAAGATTCACTCCCTCAAGGTTCAACCACCTTACCTTGTTTTCTAGAAGAAAAAAAAATTAATTTTAAAGGTTAAAGTTGTTAACTAGAGTTAAAAGACTTGTGTTGTAATCAGACTCTAAGGAGTTTGGTTATAATCGTAGAGGATTAGTCATGGGGAAGCTGTCTCATTGAATTAAAAAATCTTTTAATTATTTAATAGATCATAGTCATTGGACAAGGGGCACGTGCTAACTTTTTTCAAAACATTATATTATATTATATTATTTAATAGAGCATAACCATAGGGTAATGAGACAACTGCTCCTGTAAACAAGGAGATCAATACTTGTAGTATATGTACAAAATGTATGAATGAAATGACCCACAAACTTAGTCGTTAAAAAAATTTCGGGGGCTTTGCCCCAATTCCCCCCCCCCCCCAAACCAAATATGTGTCCCCCCTACAATGAATTCCTGGCTCCACCCCTGCCCATGTGCTGCATAGGGAATACTCCCACCTCATACAACCAATATTGAGGGGAGCCCAGGAATACACCTCGAAACCTCTGAGTTTACGGTTCGTCCTTTGGCCACTGGGCTACACCCCTGGGGTTGATCAAGTTGCTAGTTGGTGTACACCTTTTATTGAATTTGGAAGGACTTGGACTCTTATGTTCACGAGGAGCAAAGGTGCGACTGACGTAAAAATGAGACTAACACACTTTCTAGCAGTGTTTTAAAACACAAAAATTCCGATCAACTCAAAACTATGGCAAGTCGAGTCAACTCGAAAATTCAATCAAAACTCAATAGAACTCGAAGTTTAAAACTCGAAAAATATAATATATTTTTAATATGTATATAGAATATTAATTTTAAGTTATAAACTACATCTAATATGATATTATATATATAAATAATATTACAAAAATATGTTAAAATATAAAATGCATTAGAAAAATTATAAAAAAAAACACTTATACAATGATTGATTAATTACTATTTTATCATATTACTATTTTTTACATGTCATAAATGAATAATTAGCAAATAATTCATCAATTATATTTATATTCCATAATATTATTCATCATCAACCAATCAAATAATTAACTAAAGATATAAAATAAATTAAGGAGTATTATATATATATATATATTAACTTGTTTGAAATAGTACATAATTATTTTTCAAAATGAAAAAAGTATTTTATTTTTTTATATAAACTTTCTCTCATTCAGAATACTAACAATAGCAATGCTTTATACCGTCCAAGCATCTTTTATTTGAAAGAGTATTTTATTTTATTTTTATATTAATTTTGTACCATTCAAACTTTTTAATCTATCAACCACTACTTTCTTTCGGCTCAGGATCCTCTCCAGTTGGAACCCCTAGAGGTCACCACGTGTCTCCTTTGACAACCCTTAACCATGGGTAAGGTTCACCCACCCCTAGGGTTCACCCATCCGTTCTTGGTTTTTTTTTAAAAAATATTAATTCTTTTTTTTAAATTAAAAACTTTATTTAATATGAAAAAAACTCTAAAAACAGTTTTTTTAATTTAAAAAATAATAATTAATATATAAAAAAAAAATCAAGGATGGGTGGGTGAACCTTACCCATGGTTAAGGGGTGTCAAAAGAGACACGTGGTGACCTCTAGGGGTTCCAACTCGAGAGAATCCTGTGCCCTTTCTCTTTACTTTACGTTAAAGGATGAAAGTTTTATGGCTTACATAGTCCTATCGGCTCTCACTTATCAGAGCAGTTTTTTTTTTTAATTATATATTCTAATCACAAAGAATCACACAGAATCCTTACTCTTACATGAAACTTTTCTGGAAGAGAAGAATGAAGATTAATGTTAACATCACGGACTCAGAGTTCTTACACAGAGAGACGCAGAAAGATCTAACAAACTTTATATCGTCGGCAGGAGATTAGTTCGAGTTTCAGCAGTGTCGGGAGCACCTAATCTCATCTGTGATCACATATCTCTAGCACCTCTTTCTTCTTCTTCTTCAAACGTAAATACTACCTCTACAGAAAAGATCTGGGAGATGAGTAGAGCAAACAGAAAAAACAAACAAACATACTACCGAGTTTACTTTGGTGATCTCATCCTCTTTAGTTTTTTTGGGTTTGAAAAACTTTCAATTATACCTCTTCACGGTTCAGTCTGATCTACTCCACTTAGTTGAGTTGAGTCAACTCCATCAAGTCAGATGAATTTTACACCGATTAATTGATACTACCGAGTTTCTAGTCAAATTGACCCCAAATCTAACCGATCCGAGTCAACTCGGTTGAGTTTCAAGTCAACTTGTTGAGTTTTTAAACATTACTTTCTAGTGTGTTTCTGAAAATTTACAAAAATAAAACTAAAAATATTGTTTTAAAAAAAAGACTATTAGAAAAACACAAATTAAAAAAAAAAAGTTTTTGACATATGTTTTGATATTTTCACAACCATACATGTTTTAGCTTGCCTATGTAGTTGAGAATTGTATTTAACACAAAAATATTTTTGAAAAATGCGATTAAATGCTATGTAAGCTTGACTAATCAAGTCAAAAGGTTTGATGACATGCAAAACAATCTAGTTTCTTCGAGTTTCTACATCAGTTAGTGATTGATATGCATGGGCAGGTAAAATACGTTCAATATTAAAAAAAATAAAATTGGTCTGAGGTATCGCTTAATCTATAATTAGTGGTTAATGTTATAGTGGGGAGACCAGAACCAGTGATGGAACCAGGATTTTCTTGTAGGGAGCAAGCAATGGTTGAATGATAATGTTACTAATTGTTGATGGATTTATGAAGAATGATTAGGCGAGTATGAAGTATTTTGGGTTCCGGGGCGAGCCCCCCAAATTTTTTTTGTCAACCATGTTCTTGGCCCTCTCGTCTGCACGTTTCATATATATTATAATATGTTGTTTTTCTAAAAGTTAGGGGCAATTGCGCTCTTGCCCAATGGCTATGCCCTATGAATCTTCAGTGCAAAATTTCTACCAATACACTTGGGAATTAAAACTTGACTTCCTAAGTGTGTGTGGGGGGTGGTGGTGGGGATGGGTCGTGAGCTTGCCAATAGTTTCATTAATGGTAATGTGCTGTTAAGTCCATGTGAGATGAGAGTGAAGAAGTTTAAAATTTGGTTTAGCGTGGTGCTATGCACACATCAACATTTACTGTTATACACCAAACTAAAGATTACTAAATACAAACTATCATTAAAATATTATTTTTTCTTGTCTTTGACCAGACTCTAGAATACTTCGAGCAAAACCTAACAAAAATGGTCTTTTTAACCCAGAGCTACAAAAAACAAATAGCATGTTGACACATAAGAAAATTGTGTATATCTGACATTTTTGTGATGTATCAGAATGCTACTGGTTAGAAGCAGAGCCAAGGGAGGGCCGGGGATGTGCCCCCCTAAAATTTTGGAGAACAAAAGATTTTTTTTATAGAGGCTTAGTATGGGGCATGGAGGTGGGTGCCCCCTCAACTTTTGATTGATTGATTTATTTTTAAATATAGTTTACTGAGGACTTAGAATCGTCTACTTTTATAACCGGACTCACAACCCACAGGTTAACACGTGTCTTTTTTCTTACCTCTTAACTGTGAGTATGATTCACTAACCCTTAGGGTTCAACCACCTAAGCTTGGTTTTTAGAAGAAAAATTAACTCTAAAGGTTAAAGTTGTTAACCAGATTAGTTAATAGTCTTTTTTGTTTGTAACCGGACTTGAAGGAGTCTGATTAGAGGATTAGTCATGGGGGCAGCTGTCTGATTAATTTTTTTTTTTTAAATATCTTTTAACTATTTTGTTTAATTATTTAATCGGTAAAGTCATTGGAAAGGGGACAAGTACTATATATTTCCCGAACTTTTGAAAAAAAAATTATATTATTTAATAGGGCATAGCCCGGGCAAGGGAACAACTACTCTTGTAAACAATGACAAACAATATCTGTAGGATATACAATACGTACATATGGATGAATTGACCCACAAACTTAGTCGTCTAATTTTTTTTCTAGGGGCTATGCACCTGAGCCCCCAATCCCCTAAACCAAAAATATTCCCTATCCACCTAACCATGCTACACAATTTCATCAATAATTACTAACATTTTCAATCAACTATAATGTTCCCCTACAATAAATACCTAGCTCCCCCTGCTACTGGTCCTTTGTAGAGAGGGCTACAAAGACCATTATTGCCATGTTTTTTTTCCAAAAACTTCTACCAAGGCACCTGAAGAAGATGTTGAGAGGTAACATTACTTGGAGAGAGGAAGCTCAACCACATTAGCTACTGTAACAAGCTCAACGTATGGATACGCATCAGCCTCACAGGCCTGGCTGTGATGGGCCAAAACCTACTCGACGAAACCCTTGGCCGAGCCAAGAAAGAAGGTAACCTGCCCCTTACTGGCCACTTCTCCCGGCCCTCATGATTTCTTAATCTCCCTCTAATGGCCTAGACCCGTCATCATCCTCGTTAAAGTTGGGTCCTCCTTTGAACAAACTGTCGCCACTATATTGGAGTACATGGATTCCGGTGATTGCATCATCGGTGGTGGCAATGAGTGGTACAAGAACATAGAACGCAAAATGCGTGAAGTAGATGATAAGGGTATTATCTGGGTGTATCGGGTGGCAATCGATGATGGTGCTCGTTTTGGTCCTTCACTGATGTTGATGGATCGTATCCCCGAACTCTGAGGGGAGCCATGATTTTCTTGTAGAGGGTAAGCAATTGTTGATCGGTAGTGTTATTATTGATGAGTTTGTGAAAAATGATAAGATGGGTACAAAACATTTGCCCATATTTTGTTTAGGGCTAAGTTCATGGGCCATATTGTCTGTTTGTATCCATTTGTAAAGATTTTTTTTTAGTTAGTGGTAGTTGTCTTCTTTGCCCATGGTCGTGCCCTCTTAAATTAAATTATATAGTATAAAACTTAGCTTTTATTTTTTCAACAGTTTAGGGGTAGCTGACTCATTGCTCATGCCTATGCCCTCTTAAATTAAATAATATTAAGTATAATTACTTTTTCCCTCAAAGGTTCTCCCCCGAACTCTCGCCTTGTGCCCCGCCCTTGGGCGTGCTTGAACATCCTAGACATGATAGAATATCATCAAGATAATTCATAATGGAATGTCGTTGAAGGCTTTCACTATCATCTTCCTCTAAGGTGCCTTGGCTAGGGTTTCTTAGGTCTTTGGCTAGGGAGGAAGAAGATGATATTTTTCATTATATAGCATAGTTATTATATTTTATTTGGTGTACTCAACGAGTTTTAGATTTTCCACCTTACAGTCCAAAATAGTCACTTCTCTTGGAATCTCGACTCCAGATGGTTTTTCCACAAAATTCTAAGTATGAGATCCAATATGAAACTTTTTTTAACATTCCAAGTGGCAGGGTTTGAAATGGATCAGATTGATTTGGAGTAGGTAAGAACAACCCCAACGCTATAACTAGAATGATATGGATTTGGATACAAATTCGACGTCAGTCTTGAATATTTATAGTTAATTGTATTCTCTTACTCCATGCCTTAATTAAGGGCTTTATGATCCAAAGTTGACGGGATGATTTTATGTAACCCAAGATCAACTCTGCTTACCAACGTGTTTCCACCCTAAATTTAAGGTTGAATCCCAATAACCCTTGTTTGTTTGACGAGAAAATAGGTAAAATCAGAGAAAATAATATATATATTTTTATCCTAATACAATAGTTAGTTGCATTTCTTTTCAATTTTTTTTTGTTGGCTTTTCTCTGTCCACCTGTTTTCTAGGCAACCAAACAAGGGCAAGGGACTGCACAATGGACATAGGACTTTACAAGCATGCATGGTTTACAAAGACAGGGCTTTGCTTATTAGGCCCATGTCAAGCCCACAATTATATAGCAACCGTAAAGGCCCAGCCTTAAGTAGGTAGATTTGGGAGCCCATTGGGCCTACTTGGTAAGGTTTGCACTTCCTACTCTAGCTACGAGGGGAATCTCAGACTGTATGGCTAAAACAACTCTTTTTTTTTTCCGGTAAATAACTCTATGTTTGAACCAGTGTTACCTAGTTCACTCTTTATTAGTACGAACTGCCAGCTGGTTCAAAGCGAACAAGTTCACGGTTCGGTTCATTTGGGTTCGTGAAAATGAGTGAACCGTCTACCCGAATTTCAATAGGTTTGGTTCGGTGAATTTTTTGTTTGGTTTCGGCGAATTTATTCTTTAAGTTCAGTGAACTTATACTTTGAGTTTGGCAAATTTTTTTCCTAGGTTCGCACAATAAAACCAATTTTTTAATGTTTTTTTGTTATATATATATATATATATATATAAGTATTATATAAGCGAACCAAACTAAAGAACCTAAGCGAACCGAGAAACGAACTGTCTCATCCTACCCCTGGCGAACCGGTTCACTCTAGAGTGGCGAATTACAAATTGTGAACCCGAATTCGAACCGAGCAAACCAGATAACATTGGTTTGAACGTCCCAAAAAGGGCACCAAAACAAATTTAAAAAAGTCCCAAAAAGCTCTTCATTCTTCTTTTTTGCACATTTTTTTTGCTCATGTTTTTCTCAAATTCATCTCCTGCAAAAGATGGACTGCCTTCTTACATGTCAAAACCAGATCCTTAATTTGGTTAGGCCATGAAACCCTTCATCCAAACACTCTCAATATCACCAAATAATACTCTCATGTTGCTGGCCTAAATGTGTGCGCGTTGTTACTCTTAACTAGGAAAAAAAATCGCCACACTCGTAAAAGTAGAGGAAATTTTCAGTGCCTTCCTTTTTTGTTTTTGAAGAAAAGCTGGGGTTTGGCAGACGTAGAGGGTCAGCGTTAATTTTCTCGGAGGGCTCACTATAATTCATCTTAACGATATAAAAAACAACCCAAGAAAAATGCGTAGATATGATGATTTGTAACATTGAGCCAATCTTTAGCTCAAGCCATTTCCAGCATGTGTTCCTCCAATTTTTGATGAGTGTCTATTGTTTCATTTAAAAGCATATTGATAAAATATCAATATACCGAAAATGTAATGATTTCCCTTTGGTGGGTGTTTGGATGCAAGGTTATATATATATGGTCTCTTCTAAACAAACTGAATATAAATCCTTTTTTTTTTTTTTCGGGTAATCAGCTATGTCATTTATCTATCTATGTTACGGGTCAGGGGGTTAGAGCATCTCCAACACTATCCTATACCAGCTCCCTTCGTCTGTTTAGGGAGCTGTATAGGGAAAAAGTGCTCCAACAGGCTCTTCAAAGGACGTCACCAAAATAGGGTTGGCAAGCCAACTCGTCAACAGTGGCGAGATTTTCAGCTCTCCAAAAATTAAAAATCCCTTTGAACCCTCAAACACACCAATTGCAATTGAACTAATAAAGGAGAGTTCAAGACAGGCTAACACGTGTCCTTTTTAACTTCTACTAACCATGGTTAAGATTCACTAACTATTGGGGTTAACAATATAATCTTAGATTTTAGAACAAAAAAAGAAGACACGTGTTGGCCGATTGGTGCAATTGAACTCTCAACGGTTGCAATGATGTTAGAATAAATGAAATAAAAAATGAATATTTAATATAAATAGAGAATAAATTGGGGTAGTGTTGGAGTTTGAAGAATAAAAAGTGACTCCCTACTTGAAAAAGCTGTCAGTTTAGAGAAATAAACAGGGAGTTTTTAAAAATAGTGTTGGAGATGCTCTTAGGTGGGTTAGAACTCGAGGTGGGCACTCAACGGTAACTCTAATTAGTTATCAAAAGGCCTACTTTAGGCTATTGATCTTCCTTGGAAGGTGGTCGAGTTTCAGGAACTTTTTGTCTGTATGTCTGGTTTTACCGGACAAATAGATTGAGGATCAAAGAAAAACGAAGATTTTACATAGTACTTTTGATCGAAAAATCCAAGGATAGCTTTCTTTATAGAAGATGCCAGCGTTATAGAAGATGCTGCAAAAGCAACTCCTAACAGAAAAGGGGAGCTACAGCAACTGTGCTTTAAGACTTGAACACGAGTCACTCCTCCCCAAAGGGAGATACACTACCATTAGGACAAACCCAGGCGTGTATAAATCCTATTTCACGAGGCGGGTATATATATGCTTCTGTTTTCAAACTTTCTTCACTCATCCAAACTATTGAGGATGTCAAATCAACTCACATTTCATTACACCCTCTTTGTTTGTTTCAATGAATAGGAAATAGCCGACAAAACTAACACCCTCTTTTAGCTTTGATGCTCGATTTCAGCACTCATTGCCTACTTCCATCTGGTCTTCAATTTCTTTCACAATTCACAAGACAAACGATTTTTGTCAGAGTTTGTTTGGTTAAATTATTGTGCGGAAACGCAGTAATACTTAATAGGGATCAACGACGATGCAAATTAATACTAAGAGAAATACACACCAATGACCAAATTAATACTAAGAGAAATACACACCAATGACCGTGCGCATCTACAGACAAAGCACCTTCATTAATAAAGAAGAAGATTACAAAAGAGAAGAGCAACCTAGAAGAAAACTCAAAGTTCTAAAGACCGTGCGCATCCACGGACAAAAAACTTTCACTAATAAAGAAGAAGATTACGAAAGAGAAAGAGCAACCTAAAAGAAAATTCCTTACCAAAAAAAAGAAAAAACCTAGAAGAAAAAGTTCTAACATTAGATACTGTATTGCAACCATTAGACCTTGGGTTAATACATATGAAAATGCTATATGCTTCATCTAGACTAAACCACTTCATACATCTAATATACGATACCCGATTGCCCGAATTTGATAGTAATTAATGGGATTGTACATGATTATCCTATCAATGAATATTGTGGATTAGAGTTCTTTCAAAGGGCCCCATAGATCATTCAGAAGTCTCGATTAAAATGGCGTAGTTAAACTGTATAATCGAGAGATGATTACTAGTCTAAAATATTGGATAATAATATATAGTAGTATAATATGGTGTGATGAGATACCGTATCTCATCATATATGTGAATTTGAATTAGATTAAATTTGATTTGATTAGATTAGGTAAGCTAGATTTGATTGAGGTTTTGTTTCTATTTTTTAATTTAATAAATCTTTATATAAACTCTACAAGAGCCATTGTAAATTATCCAATCTATTTAATATATCATTTTCTATCATGGTACTTATCAGAGTAGGTGATCCACCGTCTATTGTAAATTTTTTTGTTTAATTACGTGTCGCGCCCCAAAATCTCACGTTGGTAAATGTGAGACTTTGACACGTGACTTAACTATTAACTTCTATAAATTCCTGTCATAAAGCATTTAAGGCAATTCTAAAACATGAACCTGAAAATTTTTCTTTAAATAAATACTAATCAAGTCTAATATCTGGAATAAATACTAAAACATTATAATTAATTCGAATCATCCTCTATGATTCCAAATCATTAATTCAATCTAACTATAAATCTAGAATTAAGTCTATTACAATGTCTAAACTTCTAAATCAAAATACTAATAATTAATTTCTCAGAAATTGCCAACGGTCCAAATTCCATTCCCCATCGGGATAATCACCTGCTGGCTCTTTCTCTTAATCTTCCTCTTCCCAAGGTCGTGGGGCACAGATACCAAACCTAAAACCTGCCGGCAACAACAGTCATCGGCTAAGTAACAAGTTACCCCGCGTATATATAAACTCTTAGATAACAATATAATAATATTTAATATAAAACATAATTTGGAATTTAACATGACATGTAAATATATAAACAATTCAGAGTGCAGAAGCATAATTCAATTTCAATTCTTATACGTGATCACTTGTATTTGTTTCTCTTGTTTATCTTACTTATCTTTCTCGTTCGTGAATGTATCCAACAACATGCATGGTGCAATAACTTAAAATAACTCTACTCCATATATTGGGTAGAGAGTAACATATACCATACTTTCTGAAGTACCACACGGCTTACACATTATCCGGTGCATACGGCTTGTCTACATATTATCCGGTGTATACGGCTTGTCTACATATTATCCGATGTATACGGCTTGTCTACACATTAACCGGTGTATACAAGTTGTCTTCCTTGATCTTAGGCTTGTGGATACTCGGTTAGTGCAAAAGTCAATCATACAGTCATGCTTGTGTTCTTATATACTTGCATAATACTTGTTATCTTGCTTATTATCATGCTTGTTCATATTTAATTTCGTAAATAAGTGTGAATGAAATAATGATGATTGTAAATCATGCACCTATTTAAACTTGCAAAATTTCTCATAAACTGATCAATATAGAACATAGGTCTATTAAGTTTTCGACACTAAAGTAAGAAACAATTTTATCTATCATGCCTCAATTTTCAATAGATAATTTTTATAAAATTAATCTTACAGTACCCTAGTTTCACAACACATCAAAATTTCAAAGCAAGCTCATAATTGTTTCATCAATTTCAACCATCATCCCTTCCTCCATTCTCCATCATCTATACACCACAAGATCATTTCCTTTCCCCTTATTGATATGAGAAACAAAATCATAAGAACATCTTTGGCATGATCACAATTATCTTCTACAATAAAAATTATCACAAAACATCTTTAAACATCACATTCATCTTTCATAATAAAATCATAATGAAACATATTTAAGCATCATATTCCTCTTTCATAATAAAATCATAATAAAACATATCTAAGCATCATATTCCTCTTCATAATAAAATCATAATAAAACTTTCTCTAAACTTCATATCTATCTTTAATAAATGATTGACATATCATAATCATGTTTAATCTTATTTTTCTTACTTTAAATCTATCATTTTCATTATGTTTATATCAAAATCACCATATTAATAGGAAATAAATTATATTAACCTCTCCCGATCGCTTCTCTATGATCAAGCGCTTGCGAATGGGATGGATCTAAGTCTTTTCACCATTTTTCCTTGCAACACATTTGATCTCTCTTATTAGATCTCTCAAAATCCTCTTCTCTTAATCTCTTTTAGTTTTAGAAAGCTTTAGAAACCCTCAACCCACGAATATAAGGAGTATTTATAGTGTTGGGGGGCCTAGGGACTCAAAAGAATTGAAAATTTGTGCAAGCCGAGACAAAACGGCATTTTGGGCAATCGACCGGCCGGAGCGCCGATCCCTTTTTTTTTTTTTTTTTAAGTCTTTTGTTACTTTTTGTCTATCTTCATTTTCATGAAATTAAACCTCAAAAAGGACTTAAATTGAGTGTTTTATTTGGGTTTTAAAATCGATACTTTTTACATTAAATTTACAGGCTTAAACATATTAAAATTAAACACAAGTTTCTATAGAATTTAATAAACTTCACAAACGTCAAGAGCAATAAATTCGGGGTTCTACATTACGCTTTTCCGGCGGGTGGAGCCATCGCCGCCCACTGGGTGTGAAACCTTTGATTTTTATTTTGTTTTAAATAAAATCCATACTATCATCCTCTATACCTTTACAACCCCCAATTATCACTCATATGTCTCATAATCTATAATTTTCTTTTCATTTATTGAAAATTTCTCAAATGAGAGTTTTTTCTTTACATCGCAAGTCACACTTTATGTGTTTTGGGAGAAGATTGTGACAGTCTGATCTAGTATGCCATCAGTCCTGACAGACTCATAAAAATGAGCGGGATGTGACAAAGATGGACTTCACAGACTTGCGGTGATCACTAAGCACAATTGAATGTTCTAATTATTTGTTAACAAATCAAAGAAGACCAAGGGTGAAGAGTACTCGACTTGTAGCAAACCCATGAAGGTCTCGATCATCATATGATTGAGGGGGAGTATGAGAGAATAATATGTAGTAGTGTAATATGGTGTGATGAGATACCGTATCTCATCATATATATGAATTTGAATTAGATTTGATTTGTTTTATTTTTAAATGTAATTCATCTTTATATAAACCCTATAAGGTCATTGTAAATCATCTAATCTATTCAATAAATCATCTTCTATCATAAAATTGCTTACTTCATTCATTGATAGATACTGCCACTGTATTTGGTCCTAGTAGCTTAGACTAAAAAAATATTCAGAACCAGAAAGTCACAAGATGTAAGATATCATTATTGAAACATGGTCGGCCTTGTGAAGTTGCTTAAAAGATCCACAAATTTGATCAAAGTCAATGATCATTCCTAAAAAAATAATAATTGGGATTGGACCCATTATTAATTCACCAGATCCCATAATTAATTATTAAAAATAATATCAGTCAACAATCACTTATTAAGAAATGTTGTCCACTGTTAGAGTACTACTCTCCCCGGTCCTTTTTTTTTTGGATGAAAGTTTATCATGTAACTAACACACACTCTAAACTCACACATATCCAGACCTAAGGTAGCCGCTAAGGTACCATAAGGGTAAATCTAAGTAACCACACAAAAAAGGCCTGACTTAAGGAGTGAATGATGACCCCTTATACACCCCTGCGAGCATTTCCTTTCCATCAACTCTAAACCACGATTTTATTAATGGAGCTATCCAACGGACTTTGCTACTAAGACCATCTTAGGAGCATGATTTTAGGCGGGGATTCACCTAAAATCCCATGCTCTTAAGAGATCGGCCAAAGATGGCCTCAAAAGCTTTATCCGTCCAAGAAAAAGACGAATATAGAAAGAGAGCTCGACAGGGAGTTGTGACAAAAGAAATTGTACTTTTTAGTGAGAGCAAGTGGGTTTCATTTTTTCATTATTCGAGCAAGTGGGCAAGTGGGTCTCATTCATTCAGAAAAGCCATTTATTTGTGCTCAAGGCCTTATTTCTCTTATGTATCAGTTCAGGAAGGAAAGAGCTGCGATGCCCACATACAGCAGAAGCTCCCATGCCAAGTATCTAAAAAGAAAAGGGTGAGAGTAGGGATTGTGAGAGTGTGCTTGGCATTGCTCTAGATTCCTAAAATGTGGAGGACATGTGGCATACATACATGTAAAATGGACCTATTTCCTTGGGTTCCACATAGAAGATCTCTTATCCATACCTCTACCTGAAACAAAATGAGCTAGGAAAGAACACAGATAGATAAGAGACAATATAAACGCGTAAACTTAAATACACCAGATAGCTACAGCCATTTGCACACGCAGCCATTCAAGTCAGTGAGTAGAATCTAAGATACCCAATTTAATTAGCTTCAAAGCCCAACAATGGGGAAATTATTCTGGGTTTATAGCCTGTATGATCATTGTATGAGTCTATAACCATATTTTTTTTTTAAAAAAATTGTTTTTGGTCGATGGGTGTTGAAGGAGCTAGCTAAGCCTTAGTGTTAAAAATAGCTCCATAAACTTCCTCCATCTGAATTTTCAGGCCAGTCGTCACATTGCAGCGAGTTAATTCTGGGTGGGCTCACCAGCATTCCCTGGGCCATGTTGACCAATAGGGCGGGCATATCAAATATGGCTTCCTCGTCCAGGAATTCCTCCCTGGGCATCAGAGGGGTATTGGATCTATTGTCATGGTAGCCTTTGTTGTTACCTGCCTCCTCAGCTCTCGGTAGCCTCGAAGCAGCGGCGGCTGCAGCGGCATTGCGTATATCGAGTGGCGATGCAGACGCTGGAATTGGGTATGAGTGAACAGACTCAGGGAAATTGAGAGTAGCATCACTGCCTTTGAGAGCAAGCAGTGCAACGTCATAAGCAGCAGCGGCCATCTCTGGTGTTGGGAATGTACCGAGCCATATACGTGTAGTCTTGCGTGGTTCTCGAATTTCCGACACCCATTTGCCGCCGCGGCAGCGAATTCCTCGATAAATAGGGTGTTTTCCGGCACTAGGATGGTTACTTGATCCACCTTGATGGCCTGAGCCTGAGGTCATGGTCGTTTTTGGTGGTTTGAGCTGTTTTAAGTGTGGTGGGTATTCACACGTGCGGGGTTGGCCTTCTTGGCTCACGTTGGCAGGAGGGTTATTGCCTAGAGGTCATGGTGGGTATTTAAGGGGAACAAATTGCAAATTGCAAAATGCAAAAAGCGTGGGAAAGTCGCGGACTCGATCGTGGCTCCCACGCGCATTAGGCGCAAGCTTGCACCTAGCTGTTCCCTAATCCCTACCTCGTCACCAATGACTCCCGTTTTGCCCGTCAAGCAAACGGGTCGGGTCAATGCATTGTTCAGCCATCAAATACCCAACACAAGCTAGATCTCTTTGCAATTGTGTTAAGAGTTTGCCAATTCTAGCTCGGGAAAAGCTGTGTGGGTCAGTTGGGTTGTTGGGTTGACCCTGGATTTCGAGAGCATATGTTCACTCAAAATCCAATCTCAACTATTAAAGTCGGGTTGGACGTCCGACATTTTAAACATAACCCGGTAAAATGGGCATCTATAGGTGGGTTGACCGGTTAGAAACTGTTACCAATTCCCTTTTCCTAATAACCAAAGATAATTTTAATTAGATTTTGATTTTGGTTTGTTACCAAATTAATAAATATGTTAGATCATGCAATTGATTTTGCATATTATCCATCTGCACCGGCCAAATTGGCGGATTGCACATCGATTTAGACTAACAAAGCCAGGTGATCAAGAAATTTGACCAATCCATGGAACAATTGCATGTGACTGATACTAGATTTTCTTTCGATTTGTCGCACTAAGCTAATTTATAGTTGATCATCAACTTACCGGAAATTAACAGTATCCCAATTAGCATAATTAGTAGGTTATGAACCATTCTAGGCAAGTGCACATTACATGCGATATATGTAATTGATCACAAGCTAATATACTTAATTAGACAATCACTACAAGTAATCAGGATGTAAGGAACAGAAATTTAGCCTCGGTAATAGATTCCGTGGGTAAAACATACATTTACGGTTTTTTTCCGCTGCTATATATCTGTTGCTTTTAATATTTACTATAACGTCAGTAAAACCCTTATTTCTTGTAATGAATGTTCCTTACTAAAGTAAAAGGAATCAGAACCAAAACTAAACAAAATGCTAATCTAAATATGGTTAAGAGTTGATACATTTTTTTGTTGTAGTGGTGGCCATTCACTGCCGACAGATTTAGACTTTTATCGCATGTGGTGATACTGTCTTAGACTCTTAGGTTCAATGAGAAAAACAAGTAAAGGTTAGAAGTGATCTATACTTAGGTACGGCGCCGAAAGAAAACCGGAGAAGCATATCAAAAGTTGAAATGGTATTCCTCTTTTCATTTCTTCCCCGTGGATCTTGCTTGAGGGCAGGACAAAGAGTTATAATCTTAACTTTATCGTGAGTTTAAATATCAGGTGGAGCTTTGCTTCAAACCATTTTGAATTGAACCTTGAATTGTGGCAGTCTTGTAATTATGAAGAAATGTCCTTTTTAAAATGTGGCTTCCTTTCTTCATATTGCAAGACTGCCACTGTGTTTTTCACTGATATACAGGGGCAGGAATTTTTCATTTGGAGGGGGGGGGGGGGGCAAAATACATGTATAAAAAAAAATTGATTTTATGGTATGGAATTTGGGGGTTTGGGGGCAAAGCCCCAAGAAATTTTTTTTTGGGGTAGTTTTTTTATTTTGAGATTTTTTTCCCCCGTAATGCCTTTGAGGCCACCATGTGTCCCTATTAATACCCCTCACCCACCTATCCTTGGTTTTTTAAAAAAATATCAAATTTATTTTTGAACCCTAGTTTCAAATTCACTAACTCCTAAGGTTAAAATTATTTAAATATTTTTTTTCTAAAAACCAAGGATAAGTAGGTGAACCCTGAGATTGTGTGAATTTTAACCATAGTTAAAGGGTGTCAATAGGGACATGTGGCAAACTCAAGGGCATAAGAGGACTCCATTTGGGGGCCTACTATATATATGACAAAAAAATTGGGGGGGCCACTATATTATATAAGACCAAAAAAATTGGGGGAGGGGGGGTCAAGTATACAAAAAAAAAAAAAAAATTTGAGGGGCCCACTATTCATACTACACTAATAAGGATTTACAAAAAATTTGGGGGGGCCATGGCCACCCCCCGCCCCTGCTGATATATGAGCTCCATCAAAACGGCTTGAAGCATATCTCAGCTTGATATTTAAATTCATTTATTTGTTTTTTAAAAATCAGACTTATTTCCGACACTGTTCTGAATTTTTCCCTAACCAAATAATTCCGGACTTTATGACTGTGCTATATTATAGACATGGAAGACTTGCGGTTCAAAGAACCTTGTAGAAAATATGTCATTTTGTGACAGTTCCGATGAATCCATATCCTTCTCAATAATTTGGTTAGCTACATTGGTTTTTGGATTTTGTTTTCTGAACACGTTTGAAGCTGAAGACTGTCAAGGTATATATGGATTTTAGATACTTGTCTTACATGACTATTTTTTCGCTTACCACTGAAGTGAAAAAAAGAAGAAGAAATTAGACGAAACCATTCAAACTGTATAGTAAACGTAAGTTCACATTTACCAGTTTTTCGTATATTCATTTCTTTATCACAAAAAGCTTGAGAACAAAAGGTAAAATAAAATCTCAGTTCTTATAGGCTACATAGATGACTATTTAAAACTAAATTCAATGGTTATGATTTTCCAGGGTTATTTGGGTACAGGAATAGCTCTGTCCTGGATAGATTAAACCCCGGACAAGATCATATCTGGGATGATTTGAAATAACGAAAATAATGGAAGTTGACGTGGTTTATCACTTGACTCTTATTCACTGTTCTAACAGCTATAATGACCCGTGTTAAAACCATGTTATTTAGGGTTAGGCATGTCATGAGAGGGTATTGCTTTTGAGACTGTCTTAGGGGGCTGAGACCACCGAGACCGTACTGCCGAGCACAGGATTTCAGATGATGCCGATGTCTGAGCCCCCACCTGAAATCCGGTAATCCGTGCTTGGAAGCACTGTCTCGGCCCTAAGATGGTCTCAGTAGCAAAGTCCGTCATAATATATACAAACTGATATATGATTGGCCAAGACATGATAAAACCACCTATCCTTATTACAATATCCCAATAAATCTGTGCCCAGTAAATTCAGAGAGTATACACATCCACCCCTCAGGGGTCAGTAACATTCACCAGATAAATGAGGTCCATCATCCTCAATGGACTCTAAAGCTGAAAAATAAATCTTTAATTTTAGATTATGAGCTAAAACTTGGTTAATCAAGAGACATCTTTTGATCAACAGAAAATCATGTGATCTATCTGATAGTTGGGCAATGCCCATCTGAACATTTTTTTTAATCTCCATCACATATTTTTCCATGTAGGTGGTGATAATAATCTTTTGTCTTTCTTCCAGTTAGTAAGAATCTTCCAAGTGGGTTCTTTTTACCCAAACCTTGTTGGTCAAGGGGCAAGTACCAGTTAGTGATCAATCACCTCTTAGATGTCTTTACTATATGCCAATTAAGAGCAGTTTATATGAGACGACGACTTTGGACCAACAGTTAATTATGTATCATAGCCTCTTTTCTCTGAAGTGTTTCAGAATGAATTCACTCATATTATATTGCACATTTAGCTTGTGATTCATGCTGGGTTATTGTTTTTTCCTGGATTGAAGCGTGTCCGCGTGCGTCCACATATATAACACTTTTATGTTATGATTATTCTGTCATTTTTTTTTTACCTGAAGCTAACTATAATTGGTGCTTCATTTTCTCTTTCTATAATGGATCCCTTATTTTTTATCTGTATAATCATTAGGATTGAATTTGGATTAGCCATAGGTTTTTTGCTTAACGTGTTATTGACATATATTGTTCTCATGCTCATGCGTATTACTAAGCATGTAATTCTTCGTAGGGGATGCAATTGTTTAAGCTTAGTTTTTCTCATTAAATTCGAAGATATATATAGTATCATCATTTTCTTTTCTCACAAACGCTACAACGATTGAAAATTAATTTACTAAGGTAAGTTTTGTTGGAGCATGTATCCAAGTTTTTGTTTCTATTCAAGCAATTCCCACCATCCATCTGTCATTTTCTTTCCGAATTACCATTACGCTTGCCACGGTTAGGAGGAAAACTGAGCTTAGGATGCCAAAATAGATAATAAATGCAAATGAACAAATGTTTAAGCTAATAGAGGGTTATTCCAAAAATAGAGAAAATTTGGTATTTAAAGCTCATTCAGGCTTTTCATGGAGAGCCTTATCTCCTTATCTCTTTTTCTGCTGTGGGTGAGAACGAATCCAACCATTGATAAGGCTCTCTCTCCTTTTTTTTTTTTTTTAATTACATTTAATAATTTCTATATGGATATCAAAACAAAATAATGTAATTTCATTTTTTTAAAAATGGATATTTAATCTTTTGCCATTTTAATTCAATTTTACAAAATGTAGAGCAAGATGTTCTTAATATGATCATTAAAAGAAATTACAAGTATTGCTGGCTTAGGGGTAAGGCTTCATGTCACACACCCCACCCCATTGATGTAATTGACATTTTAATAAACAAGTAAGGTTCTTGCCTAATCCCCTCCCTCACCGGGAATTTTTTTACTTAAAAACAAATAAAAATATTGAGAACACACTTGAGCAAAAACCATTGCTATTCAAATATATGGATATATGTGTGTAGAGGTCTTTTCCCTCTTGCATGGGCATGAGCCATGACATGATCCCTCCAAGCAATATGGGCCATGGCCAGGCATTTGGTAGTGGTAATTTTTCTGGTCCCTGGGAAGTTTCTGTAATCTCTTTTCTCTAATTGCCTAATAAAGCTAACTTATCCGAAATGAAGCGCCCAACATCAGAAACGAATGTTCCGATCGATAGGGACAAGTGGTAATTGATTCTTTTCTACGGGAATTTCGGTTTATGTAACATTATTGTCATATTCTTGTTCTAATATTTCTTCATTAACAAGTGTATATAAATAACTTTCGATGCCTAGCAAGCTAACACGTTAACTGTGCTTGAGGTCCCAATACCGTAGGAATATCTCGCGACAAATATGTTTGCATAAGCAACCAAAAAAGTTTACTTACATACCACAGCTTAAACACTACAGATTGTTGGATCCATTGTGTTAGAACCTGCAATACCACTTGAAATGGTAGCTTTCAAGCCATAGAGTAGGGCATCTATGTAAATGCATCAACAAGTAACAAAAAGCTTAGTTCACTAAGCGTTCACCACTAAGTTAAGTACTATCTTAAATAAACTAAGCTCCCTCTAAACACAATTAACAATACCTGATTAGTTAATCCCAACCTAAACATAACAAAGGAAGGTAGCTAGTTTCTAGTTTGAGTAAATGAAACCACCCCTTTACAAGAAAACACCACCTAAAAAGGCATTAAAATGAAGTATATGAAAGATAATGCAATCTTCTTAGAATGGAGATTTTTGCATGAACCTCTTATTTTTGGTTGTTTCTTTAAATGCAAAATTTATTTTGAGTTTATGAGAATTCCCCCCCCCCCCCACCTAGTAACTGCCTCCGAAAATTTAGGGTGCAAGAGCACGCCTAAATGATAGCATTCTCCAGAAGGATTTAAATATTTTTATCTCTAATATCTGCTTTAGAAATGAAAGAAATTCAAAGGAAAAAATAAGTAAATAAAATTCAGGTTACCCTTTCATTTGTAGCTTTCACTATTCTCTCTCTTACTCATAAAAGCCGCGTTGTCAGCGACTGCTGTATTGTCTTCCTTCTGGTTTTTCTGCATTGTCTGAGCTCCATCTTAGGATATCTTCTTAGTCACAGTCTCGTACTTCACCAAGCATGGAAGGTGAGATAGTTACCTCGGTCCAATCTAGCAAAACTAAAACATTTCCTAAGGGTGTACGTATTTTGGTGGTGGATGATGATTCTACATGCCTTGCGATTATAGCATCGATGCTTCGAAGCTGCAAGTATGAAGGTATCTAATAGAGATCTCATGCTTGTTTTTCTTAGGACCTTGTGCTGAAAAATCTTTACTCATTATTGATTAGATTCTTGAAGGCCTTGCATGCGTAGTTTTGATTTCTTCCTGGATATTTCTTTCCATTTTCAGACCTCTTACTGTGGGTCATGCTAGCTAAGTCATGGAGTTGAAGAATTCATGCTTTGGAGAGGGAGGAACAATTTGACTTTTTCCCTTTTCTTTGAAATTAGAAACATTTGATTTTTTTCTCCTGATATATAATGGGTACTTCTATCATTTTCCCTATTTTTTTTACTGGGACTATAGAGTAGAAGATGATTTGGGCCCCAAAACTGACTTTCTTTTTTCTTATCCCCCCTATTTTGTCATGGTACCCATTACTTTTTTATTTTATTTTATTATGTATATTAACATCTGCTTTCACTGTTTACTGCAATTGTAAAAAGAGGATACTGTGTTTATGAGTACTGTTAATTTTTTGAATTCCCCATGAAGATATTTCCTGGTAGTCCCTTTCATTACTCACTTGGTTTATTGATTCATCTGTACTCAAATGTCTTCAAGAAGATTAGGTCAAGATGATCAAAGAGGAAGCGGGCTCATGCAGTTTGATCTTCAATATTTTTCATGGATTGTTCTATTTCTGTTGCATGCTGATCATCTAGAACATAGGTTTTTGTTCTCAATAAGGAGTTTCCATGCAAAATGATGGCACATTTGATCTTCAATTATTTTTCAAGCTTCAGCAATTGAAGAAGGAATACATCTCACAGCCCCTTGAGACTCTAACATTGTGAACTTCAATTAATTAGTACCTTTAGAGATTAGCATTGATCATGCACTTCTTTCTCATAGATTGCCCATCTTGCTCACACTTTCAGTTGTGGCTGTTAATCAATCGATGGATGCTTTGTCGAAGCTTCGGGAGAAAGAAGGCGGATTTGACCTCATTCTAACAGACGTTCACATGCCAGATATGGATGGATTTGAGCTCCTCAAGTATGCCGAAGAGGAATTAAATTTGCCTGTCATTAGTAAGTGTCACCCTCGAGTCACCTTTCATTCCCATTTCCTTTTTCCATTACCTTGACTGGCTGAAGGTGCGCAAAAGTGCTATTGTTTTGGAATTCAGTAATATAGTAGTGATCTTTAGTACCTTCATCTTAATCTTATTATTGTTCTTCAAGGGTTTCTTTCTTTCTCTAATGTCATTGGTTTCTTACTAATTTTGATCTTGTAATTGCAGTGATGTCTTCTGATGACAAAGAGAATATAATGTTAAGAGGTTTAGAAAGCGGGGCTGCATTTTACCTAGTAAAACCTGTAACCTTGGATGATCTTAAAATGCTTTGGCAGTATGCAGTGGTGATGAAGAAAGATGTAACGAGGGAAGTTGAGCAGACAGGGAGTGTCGGAGGTTCATCGTCATCTGGGAAGGTATATGAGGCGGAGGACATGGAGTGTGCATCCTCGGTGAATGCAGGAAACTGTAGGCAGAAAAAATCCAAGAGAAAGACCACCAAAGAAATGGACGCAGACGAAGAGGAAAATAAAGACGATTCGACCTCCGATAAGAAGGCAAGGGTGGTTTGGACTAATGAGCTTCACAACCAGTTCTTGAAAGCCATGGATCAATTAGGCCTTGAGAGTAAGGGAGCTCTTGATTTCAGTTCAATGATGGATCTCATTCCTCTTTTTTACCCATTTTGTTGTGCTGTGGGTTGTATTTACTGATAATTGTGGTGGCTATTTTTCTTTTTATTCATCCAGATGCTGTTCCAAAGAAATTACTCGAGGTGATGAATGCCCCAGGATTAACTAGAGAAAATATCGCCAGTCATTTGCAGGTTTGCTTATCTTTAGGGTTTGAGAGTTTCATGCAATTACCCCTTTGGGTATTGTTTCACATGGTGCTTAATGCATTCCTTTAATCATTTAGCAAAAAAATAATAATAATAGGGAAGTGATTTAAAACTCTCAATAGTGGTACTATCATCGAGAGCAAGGTCGCCAAATTGGAAATCCAACAATGCAAACCCCTAAAGTGGTGCCCACCCTTTAATGCATCTAGTTCTTGTCGCCGTTGAATTTCCAATCGTGTGGCCTTGCTATGGATAGTACCTACTATTGAGAGTTTTCTATCACTTCCCATAATAATAATAACTTGGAAGTTTGCAAGAACATTCATGTGTGTGTATATATCAAGTTTTTTAATCGGTAGAACATTGATATGTTTGAGAACTAGTAAATACTAAAAATTTACAAGATCAAACTATTGGGGAAATAACAGAATAACACCAATGGAAAAGAATAAACAAACAAGTACACAAACAACACATCAAGGAAAAACACAAGAGATATACGTGGTTCGGCAATAACCTGCTTACATCCACGAGTCAAAATCCGATTGCTTTTACTTTATTCAAAGAAACCTTGAGAAACCTAGTACAATAATATTACTCTTCTCTCAGATTAAATTCCAACCCAAACCCGGAGCCCCTTGTACACCCAACTCAAGTCACCTTCTTAATGAACCCTAAGAACAATCCCTATTTATCATCTCTTCAACATTTTCCCAAACCCTAGTATGTTTAAACCCTTTCTATTATCTCCCACTCCCCATGAGAACTACTAGGGCTCTCCCCGAGAGTAAACCCCGCTCTCCCCGGGAGCCCTAAAATATTCACCTTATTCTCATAACCATTACCTTACCCTAGACCCATAATCCCCTATTTATAGGCCTAAACTTGGAGTCCTAGACAATTAGCAAGACTCCTACTCGAATTAGAAGTTTCTCAAAAGCAAAATAGCTCAAAATGGAATTTTCCCGAAGAAATCCTGCATCCGGTGATCGATCCCCATAGTGGGCGATTAATCCCCCTCTCTAATTAAGGCCAATTTTAATAAATCTCTACCTTGGCGAGAATTCCGCGACAACACTGGAACCAAGAGAACCGATTTGCTAATCACCAAACAAACCTCCAAGATAGACCATCGCCTCAACCACATTCGGGAAGCACCTCCACCTCCACCTCGAATCAGAATCTCTCTTAAAATTCTGTCACCTTGTTTGCAATTACGGCAAACCCGTTTGTAAATATCGCAAACAACCGTTTGGTCTACCCGTCTTTGCACCATCTGTGAAAGAGACCCACCAAACAACTTTTTGGTATACCCGTCTCTGCACCATCTGCGAAAGAGATCCACCAAAAAACTTTTGACCTAGTCCGCCTCTATTCCATCTGTGAAAGAGACTCGCTAGCTACACACACCCTTGAATCACCCTAGAAAGCACTCCACCGGATTCAATAAACCTGGTCAAAACCCATGTATAGCCTGAAAATCCGTTTTCCATTCTGGAAGAACCCCGGACGACGAAATCGACTCATCTTCTCCGCCTAAGGCACCTCACCTTCTTCTTCATTTTAAAAACCCACCGGAATACACATCTTTGCCCAGACTGTGAAAGGAGACCCTAGGTGAGCTTTCTACCCACTGCATAACACCCGATTTCTGATTCCTGCAGACCCCGTAGTAACTCCACCTATGCCCGTATTCCAACCAGGAGTACACATCATCACACTTTTTCTCCTTTATCAAAACAAAGAATCCTTACTTTCCCCGCTTTATTTTGATTACTCCACCTCCTGCTGTGTAGTAACAACCCCAGGGAGTATCACTGGCCAAGTGGAATTAGATTTTATTGCAACTTAGGGACATCAACTACCCCTCCCAAAGTGCAAACCACTCCGTTGAACGAAACCCCCGAATCCAATAACCACATTATTAGAAGAATGTCCATACTATTGGAGACTGTGAGATCATCTCCAAAGTATATCTCCATCTTGCATTACTTCAGCAGAATGAAGCCCATTTTCCGTCAAACCTCCTTCATAGAAAGTTGCCCAAACTAACCTGCAGCTCTGATACCAATTGTTGGGGAAATAACATAATAACACCTGTGAGCACAAGATTTCACTCCCTCGGGAAAATGTCTCACAGGAAATTGAGTCGTCACCTTTTAATTCAGAAGGGATAAGTCCCCGGGAAATGTTGGATAAGGCTTGGTCCGCGATCAAGGATCGGGGTAAGAGGTTCGGTTAAGTTCGGGGAAGGGTTTAGGCACCCCGACACTTCCACACTTGGTGGTTCCCTACTTGCTAGGTTTAAACCAAAATAATTCAATGTTAATCGAATGCCTTTAGTGTTTAAGTTAATAGTAACCGGAAGAAAGTAAAAGCTAACTAGGGTCGGGCCCGTGTTGGGCTGCCTATGTACTCACATTGGGGTGAGATCAGACCGAGCGTAGTTCTAGCACTTGAGCCCGTGCTAAGGCGAGAGGGGCGTGTGTGTGTGCACCAAAAGGCGGCTAATGAACATAATCCGGTAGATTAGGGTTTTGCTTGACCGAGGTTGGTCAATGTACAAAAGGTTGGGCCCGGTAGGCCGAGGGGTAGTCCGGTAGACTAGGGTGAGGCCTGGTAGGCTGAGGGTGAGGCCCGGTAGGCCTAAAGTGAAGCCCGGAGGCAAAGTGAGGTGTTAACCGAGTGTTAGGGTTGTTAACCGGGGTTAAGAGGGTGTTAACCGTGGTTAGGAATGCTAACCAGGGTTAAAAAATCCAAGATAATGATTTTTTGGTCTTTTTTATTTTTATGGATTTTTGGGGATTTTTCCATATTTTTTGTGGGGTTAAGTGGTGCTTAACCATGGTTAAATGTTAACCGGGGGTTGTTTTAACCATGGTTAAGGGTCATGGTGAGTCAAAAGTGGGCCCAAAGGGTATGACAGGGCCTAGAGTAGCCTCCTACCAGGTTTGGGCCCTGCACAAAGCCCAAAATCAAAAACTTTAAAAATGGAGGTAATCGGATTACCTCCATTTCTGTAATTTTTTAACCAGAGTTTGTGAGGCTGTAACTGTAGTTAGGGACCTCCCCTAGGCAAAGTAAAAGCAAGGTTGGAAAGCTGAGAGTGTCATCTTTCAAATGGTATAGGTCTCAACCTCTAAATAGGCCAGGTGTGGGTCCTATAGGGGTCCAAAGTCAGGTAAAAATTAGTCTGTAATGTAGGCAGTTGAACTGCCGACACTGTGAACAATGTACTAACCCATGTTTAGGGGCCTGCTAACCGTGGTTAGGCTTGGGCCCTGAACCTAAAATTTTACAGGGAGATAGAGGGGGTCAAGGGCTTCCCAACAAGCCTGGGCTGGACCCCAGAGGTTGAGGCATATGGGCCCCACAAGGGCCCGAAGTTTAGTAAAAATAAGCTTACTATGTCGGTAATCCTTTTACCCTACATAATGAAAATAAGGCAAAATTAATGGAGGTAAAAGAAACTACCGACCACTAGCATATTTTTTGCAAAAAACTATTTTTTTCCACAGTGGGTTGTACTAGTTGGGGTCTGGGACTTCCTCATTGCCTGAGGGACCCCCAGACCCTATGAAGAGGGTTCCATGCAATGGGGTGGGTCTTGAACCCGAGCCTAGTCTCTAGGGAAGTTTCCCCACACCTATGGTGAAGGTGGGGGACCCCTGTCATTGGCTGTGGCAGTTGTAATGGGGACCCCTTGATTCAGGACCAGGAGTCCCTTACAGTTTGAAGGCAAGAGAGACGGGTGGGGGATGAGCCATAACCTTAATTAACTGGCTATGGTGGCAGTGGGGGAGCTGGCTACGGTGTGGCCGATTGGTCTAGGGGACCTGGTGCAGGACTAAGGTGCCTAGGGAGGGGTGGTCAGGTGGTAGAGCTCGGGTTGGGAGCTGACAGAGTTTGGTGTGGAAAAAAGGAGTGATTTTTGCTTGGGGGAGGGCTGACTTTATAGGCAGAAGGTGGGAGGACACCCCAGGGGTAAAAAACGGTATTAGGAAGGTCCGGGACAATGTGGGAGGTCCAAGAGTTGGAGTGTTGCAGTGGAGCCTGCACACACTAAAAACTGCAATCATGTATGTTGGTAATGAATACTTCATTCCAAAATAGGCA
>JABCRI010001278.1:0-42747 GCA_015143295.1 Tetracentron sinense
CGATACCAGATGATCTGACTGTGTTTGCAGTTTGCTCAATTCAAACTCGGACCAAGCACTTTCCTTTCTCCTACTCATTCCCCAATAGCGAGGAGAACTAAACTAGCCCATACAAGGCCTCAAATGGTGCCATTGGAAATACTTGCTGATAGATGTTTTATTAGCGAATTCAACCAAAGGCACGTGCTCTTCCCAATGCCTCTGAAATCTAAATACAAGCTCGAAGCTGTCTTAATGACTGGTTCACTCTCTCGGTTTGTCCATCCGTTTGTGGATGAAAGGCGGGTGCTGAAATCAAGTTGGGACCATAGCTCTTGGAGGAAACTTTTCCACAATCTTGACGTGAACTTGGATCCGATCTGACCACCAATACTGGACTGGCACCCCATGTAGTCAACTACTCCTTGCTGTATAGTGCAAGCCAACGACTTAGGTTGAAGGAGGACGGTAGGTAGAAATGAGCGGACTTTGTCAAACGATCCACTACTACACATATCGCATCTGAGCCCTTGCCGTCTTTGGCAAGCCAACTATGAAATCCATGGATTGTTCTCCATTTCCAATCGGGAATAGAAGGGCATGCAATAGACGTAGGGTCGCATGTGTTCTGCTTTCACCTGTTGCACACTAAGCACCGTGCCACATATTCGCAAACATCCCTTGCTATTCCGCCACCAAAAGTGACTCTGAGTTACGGTACATATTTGTACCCATGGGTGCACTGTGTATTTCGTGAAAAGGTGTGCTTCATCCAAAATTCTCTCGAGATCTGCATTTGCGGGACGCACAGTCTTCCCTGAGGTTGATAAACCGACTAGTGAGAGGAGTCCTAACTACCTTAGCAAATTCCTGTCCGAGATAAGCCAACAATTAAGCATCCAGGCTTGAATTCTTGGAGTAAAATCTCTAATGTAGCCGAACCGTACCATTTGCCAAGTTGGACCACGGACAGAGTCATCACAAGATGTTCCAGATTTGCCAATCTTCATAGTAGCTTCCATCTTGAACCAACATTATGTGCTAACAACCCTGAGGTCCCTTTTTTTTTATACTCAAGCATCTGCCCCTACATTGGCTTTAACCGGGTGGTTATTGAATGTTACAATCATAGTCTTTCAAAAATTCAATCCAACGCCGGTGCCTAGGATTCAGCTCCTTTTGGGAAAAGAGATACTTGAGACTCTTGTGATCAGTGAACACATAGAACTCCACCCCATAAAGGTAATGACGCCAAATCTTAAGTGCAAACACGACCGCTCGCAAGCTCAAAGTCGTGCGGTGGATAATGCTCTCATGTCCTTCAAATTGCCTTGATGCATAGGCAATGACTTATTATGGTGCATGAGTACACACCCCAAGTCCAGTGTGAGGCATCACTATACACATATACCATAAGGTCCAGATGGCACAGTAAGGAACAGGGGCTGCCCCCAGTAAGCCTCTTCTTCAGTTCCAAAAACTGATCTCGCACTTATCACTCCATACAAACTTGGCGCTCTTCCTTGTCAGGTAAGTGAGTGGTGCTGCAAGGCTAGAGAAACCCTCTACGAATCTCCTATAGTAGCCTGCCAATCCAAGAAAGCTGCGTATCTCGGTAACACTCTTGGGCCTCGCCCAACTCATAACTGCTTCGATCTTCTTTGGATCTACCGATATACCTTCTCAGAAACAACGTGGCCTAGGATGCCACCTCTTCTAACCAAAACTCACACTTGCTAAGTTTGGCGTATAGCTTGTGCTCTCTTAGCATTTCCAAGGCAAGGCATAGTCGCGTGTGTGATCTTCCCGTGTCTGGGAATAGACCAAGATGTCATCCACAAATACAATCACGCACCTATCAAGGTGTGGCCGGAACACCCGGTTCATCAAATCCATAAAGGCTGCCGGCGCGTTCGTGAGTCCAAAAGGCATTACCAAGAACTCGTAGTGCCCATATCGAGTCCTGAAAGCAGTTTTGGGAACATCTTCCGCCTTAATCTTCAACTGTGATAACCAGATCGAAGATCTATCTTCGAGAAAAATCTCGCTCCCTTCAACTGATCGAACAAGTCATCAATCCTAGGCAAGGGATACCTATTCTTTATGGTGACTTTGTTCAATTGTCGGTAATCGACACACATCCGCATCGAGCCATCTTTCTTCTTAACAAACAACACCGGGGCACCCCACGGTGAGACACTTGGTCGAATGAAGCCAAGGCCTTGCAATTCTTCCAACTGAGTCTTCAACTCCTTGAGTTCAATAGGGGCCATCCTATATGGAGCTCTGAAAACAGGAGCTGTGCCTGGTGCAAGCTCGATCATAAACTCAATCTCCCTATCTGGAGGCAATCCTGGCAACTCTTCTGGAAATACATCCAGGAATTCACTCACAACCGGAATAGTCGATGAGTCCCTTGCTTCAGGGTTAGCTAAGCTCAACGCCGCAAAGCGGGCAATGTCTCTACTTCTCAACCCTCGAAAGTGAAATGGTTTTCCTTCGAACCGGCTTGAAGAGTACCATTTTCTCAAAGCAAGCTACATGCCCATGATGTGCTGCTAACCAATCCATTCCCAATATAACATCAAAGTCTTGGAATCCAAGGACGATGAGGTTCAACCGCCAATTCGTGGCATCCACTTGGACCGCACTAGTTCTATACACTTTATCTGCCAATACTGTTTTGCCGAGAGGAGTCGAAATGGCTAACTCCAGTTCTAGCTGACTTGGCTCTACAGAAAAGCCTTCTGAAAAACTCGGCGAGACAAATGAATGAGTAGACCCGGTATCAATCAACACTCGAGCCAAACACTCATTGACTAGTAGGGCTCCTGAAATTTTTTGCTAGTTACGTCAATTCAAGCATCAACAGTGTATACACATAGGTATATACATATATAGCATACCAAGTACGTACACATGGGATAAAACATAACATAACCATCACGAATAAGGAAAATAACTCCAAACGCGTACCTTGCACCACATCGTCAGATGCAAGTGCATCACCCTCTGTCAAGGCAAAAACTCGCCCCTGGTTCGCCTGGCGAGACTGTGGTGTAGACCGGGTAGTCTGAGATGACGCCTGATATGATCCTGCTGGGCGTGCTGGTGGACTAATCCCCTGAGACTGGCCTGATAAATGCCGACTGGGGCAATCCTGATCATGTGGCCCTGGCGACCGCAATGATAACATCCACCAGATGCTCTTCGACAATCTCCTGCCGGATGCCTTTTGCCGCATGAAGTGCAGACCTCGTGTGTATAAGTCGGAGGGGCTGGAAGCGGAGCATACCTCATCGTCTGAGGTGCAACAGGCCGTGGGGCTGGAAGAGCCTGAGGTCTCGGTGCCTGAGGCACATACTGCCGTGGAGCTGGAGGAGCATAATAAGGCCTCATCGATGGTGCTGGCCACGCATACTGATAACGAGTCCGCCTCTCTGGAGGTGCTGAACTACTAGCTTGGCCTCTCGCTAACTCCCTCTTCTTGGACACTGTCTCCGAATTGGCCTCGACCATAAGGCCTTGTCTACAACCTCAGGGTAGGTAGTATGCCTGAAAACAGACACCTTCTCCATAATCACATCCTTGAGCCCTTGCTCAAATCTCCTCGCCTTCATTGCCTCAGTAGCAACCATATGAGGCGCAAATCTCGACAACTCCGAGAACTTGGCCTCGTATTGTGCCACCGACATCAAACCTTGCTCAAGGTTGATGAATTCTCTCTCTTTCTTTTCCCGTGCTCCAATCGGAAAATACTTTTTGTAAAAAGTATCCTTGAACTCCTCCCAAGTCCAAGGTAGACCCTGCATGGTCAAATCTCTCGTCCTCAGTGCGGACAACCACCAATGATGGGCTTCGCCTTCTAGCATGAAAGCTGCCCATGCTACTCTCTCCTCCTCTGAAGGTGAGAGGACCGTAAAGATCTTCTCCATCTGGAGGATCCATGCCTCCGCGGTAAGAGGGTCCACACTCCCATGGAAGGATGGAGGCCTCAATCTCCTGAATGCCTCAACTCCCGCGGTACGATGTACTGGAGCTACGGGCGGTGGAGTAGGTGCCGCCGATGATGGTATAGCCTGCCGAGCCGCCAGTATGGCGAGTGTCTCAGCAATAGAGCCTAAGACTCGAGAGAGGTCCGGCTGCTCATCCTCATCCCGTGAAGAAGAGGAAGCTCTGGTATGTGGTCCACGACCCCGTGTGTTCCGTCTCATGACTCAAGTCCTGAGAATAATAACACCACATGAGTCTAACTTGAAACCACAGTTTACTTCAATGCCATTTCACAATAATCCAATTTGTATTAGTTGTATAATACTAATATACATCGCATTAAGTCATCAGAGTATTTATAATGTTATACTTTGGTGTTCTAGCGTTCCTAAGGCTCGTACTTGGTTGAAATAACCATTTTGACTAAGACTAAAGCTTAGTCTTACACTTGGATCAAGACTCTCTTCCGACTTACTTTCTTCCTAACTTGTTTCCTGACATATGCTCTTGTCAAGCCGTGGTATAAGATTCTAAGTGACCCTAGAGACCTAAAGCCTAAGCTCTGATACCACTTCTGTCGCGACCCAAAACCCACCCTAGGAGTTAGAGTGAACTTTGGACGACTAATCATGACTTGCTTGACAACTAACCTGCAAAACCCACAGAGCATATACAATAGAGGATATAAATAGCGGAAACATACTCTAACATAGCACAGCGGAAGACTACCAAACCTCTATGTATATACATACGCAAATCCAAGTTTATACAAAAGTCTCCAAAGAAAGTGCAGACATGCCCACCAAAATACATAAATCTAACTCTCATCTCACCCACAGCTAATCCACTCAGAATCTAATCACCACCTACTGATAACCCTCTACGGGAGGTTCCTCCAAAGGCTCCTCGGCGTACTCCTCTTCCACCCATGGACCAGGAGCACAAACATCAAATGGGGCAGCAGCTCCCTCAGAACCTGCCGACATAAGAAGTACGGCTGAGCATGGAATACTCAGCGGGTACTAAACACTAACCAACAATTATAGCGTAGAAATAGCAATACATAATCAGGAGCAATTCATATATGTCAAACGGAAACAATTCACATCATACAAGGAAGTAAAGCAGTTTATAATCATGCTTGTAATTCGTAGAAAACCGATAAATCCTCTTGAAACATCGTGTGCTTGACCTGACTTGAAATATCTTTTGTACTTGAAAGCTTGTCATGTCTATCTTGCTTGATTCTTGTATGTCGTGTCATGTCATGCATGTCATGCGTGCTTGCTTGTGATCATGTAACTTGTGAGATATCCTTGTGAGGTGTCCTTGTGAGATGCCTTGAGAGGGAAGGGAGACCCTTCTTTATGCAATGCACTTGCGAGGGAAGGGAGACCCTTCTTTATGATATGTATGTACTTGCGAGGGAAGGGAGACCCTTCTTCATGATGTGCACTTGTGAGTGAGGGGAGACCCCTCGTGGAATGTTGGTTCTTGTCTTCTTGTGAAACGCGAGGTAAAACATATCGTAGGATATGTCCCACCTCTAACCATGTTCTTGAAAACCTCGATAAATCATGCCATGCATGCCGTGCTCGTGGAAACCGTGTACATACTTGCATTCAAATTTAAAGATGACATTTGGGTAATTTCACAACACATATAGCATCAAAGATTGAGTAATGTAGTATTCATAGCATTATGGGAAAACAGGAAACACACTATCATAGTCCCTAGCAATATTCATAATTTATTAGGCATGCATTTCCAGATTTTCAGCTCACTGTGTTCACCTTGGCATTTCATCAAACATGGTGTGTTCATTATGGATTTACCCTACAACATGCTTTTCTAGATGGGTTTTACTCAAATCATACATGTACATTCATTATTGGAACAATGCCCTTCCCCATTTGTTCATCACACACAACCATTGGCATCCAATCGCCCATTCCATCTCCATTCACCATTCACCATTCACCATTCACCATTCACCATTTACCATTTATCCATCTCATAGCACATGTGTAAATGAAAGAAAATGAAGAGTAAGAAGGGGAAAGAGGAACTATAACTAGGAGGGTAGTAAGAAGCACCGACCTTGAAGAATGAGGAAGAAACCCCTTTCCAAAACGACTGTGTAGCTGCTGCCCTAGTTTGAGGAGATGCTCCTCACGAGTTTGTGCCTTGATCTTGAAGAAAAACGGGCTGGAGGTTGATCTAGGGTTTCAAACCCTTGATTTCTCTCCCAAATGGAAACCCTAGGTTGGAATCGCCTTCTCCTCTTTCTTCTATTCTCTCAAACTCTCTAAGTGTCGAATGATGCCCTAAAGGCTCAGATTAAACTCTTAAGGTAAGAGTGAACTGACCAAAAGACCGAAATACCCTTATTGGGATTTCTGTGAATAGTGCTGTGAATAGTGCCAACTCGTTGTGCTGTGAATAGTGCCAACTCGTTGTGCTGTGAATAGTGCCCAACTCGTTGTACTGTGAATAGTGCCAATTCGTTGTACTATGAATAGTGCCAACTCGTTGTGCTGTGAATAGTGCCAACTCGTTGTACTATGAATAGTGCCAACTCGTTGTGCTGTGAATAGTGCCAACTCGTTGTGCTGTGAATAGTGCCAACTCGTTGTGCTGTGAATAGTGCCAACTCGTTGTGCTGTGAATAGTGCCAACTCGTTGTACTATGAATAGTGCCACTCGTTGTGCTGTGAATAGTGCCAACTCGTTGTGCTGTGAATAGTGCCACTCGTTGTGCTGTACATCGTACCCGTTGTGAGCTGTACAACGTACCCGTTGTGAGCTGTACAACGGATGCACAACGTATACGTTATCAGAGTACGTTGTCTGTGCTACGATATCAGAGTACGATGTCAGAGCACGACCTTAGTGCCTTCCGCGCTACGTCCTTAGCGCCTAACTGAGTTACGTCCTTAGTGCCTTCCGAGCTACGTTTTGCCTACAGGTTCAGACTATTTTAGCCATATCTTTTGACTCGTTCGTCCGATTTTGACGATTCAACTTGCGTTGGGCTCGTACTTCGAAAAGGAACATTTCTGACATTTCGAAATTTCTATTTTTCTTCCTTATTTATTAATTATACCTCTTTAAAAGGCGAGATGACAACGAAAGTGTCATGCATTAAGCATGAAAAAAATCTGGGGCTCTACACCCATGTTCTGGTATGGTAGTGATAGGATGACTACCATTGCCATTCCCATTTCCGTTATTATTCTGGGTTTGCTGTTGTTGAATTAAATTAGCTAGAGCCGAGATGGCTTCAAAGGCTCCGGCCAAAGTATTCTCGGGCACTCTCCGAGGTGGCATGGTTTTCCTATAATTATACCAAAGTGAACGCTTTATAAATGTAATGAAATAAAAAGAAATGTACTCAAAAGTTCAATAGTCAAAAAGAAACATTTCATTCATTTCATTACTAAGATATACAAGGCAACACTATACAGTATAGTACTACAACAGCGTATACAAAACATCCTGTAGCTGTACACATACAAAAAGTGATCTCATGATGGAAAGACCGAGTAGGGCATCTATTATACTCCAAAATGCCAAAACGATATAGATGCACCACGCTCTTTGTCACGCCCCAAAATACCCCCTAGGAGTTAAGGGATACTTTAGAGGTGACTACGTGTACCTGTCAAACCATCCTGTAATGCAAGAGGCTAAACATAATATAATTCAATGAAAATCAGAGCGCGGAAACTAAACATAAGTGCGGAAGCATAAGCCAACTTTTCTTTTCTTCTATAACTCCAAGTAGTATTCCAAGTTAACATATACCAAATACAATCAAAGTAAAGGTGGACATGCCCACCTATCAAAATACAAAAGTAACTCTCTAATCCTCTCCTCTCAACAGTAGTCGAGGTATGGCCACACATCCAAGTCCCCATCCTCCTGAGACTGCCATGGGATAGGTGGCTCCCTCTCCTCTACATACTCCTCCTCGACCCAAGGCTCGGGGTCGAGAACATCCACAGTACCTGCCGACATAAAAGTACGGCTGAGCATGGAATACTCAGCGAGTACAAACTACTAGCTAACCATAACAATAGCGAAAGCATAACAACAGTGAGCAATACAAGATATTAATTTAAAGCAATAGCGAAAGCATAAGATACATAGCCATATCTTGACATGCGTGTATGAATGCAAAAACCTCGGTAAAACTCATGTCTCGGAAACCCTTTTCGTGTCTCGGTCAAATCATGTATGTGTATCGTGTCTTGTCTTGTATTTCATGTCTTGATTTGTTCTTGACTTGTATACTTGTGAGCCAGAGGCTAGCACCCTTCCTTGGGCTACCAACCTCCTTGTCATGTTCTCTCTTGCATTTCACTTGTGAGCCAGAGGCTAGCACCCTTCCTGGGGCTACCAACCTCCTTGTCATGTTCTCTCTTGCATTTCACTTGTGAGCCAGAGGCTAGCACCCTTCCTGGGGCTACCAACCTCCTTGTCATGTTCTTGTTCCATTTCTCTTGTGAGCCAGAGGCTAGCACCCTTCCTTGGGCTACCAACCTCCTTGTCATGTTCTCTCTTGCATTTCACTTGTGAGCCAGAGGCTAGCACCCTTCCTGGGGCTACCAACCTCCTTGTCATGTTCTCTCTTGCATTTCTCTTGTGAGCCAGAGGCTAGCACCCTTCCTTGGGCTACCAACCTCCTTGTCATGTTCTTGATTCATTCCATATACAAATACAATCTTGGAAAAACCCGGTTTCATGCATGCATGCGTGCTTGTGTGCTTGTCAATAGTGGTAATCATGATGACATACTTAAACGGGCGGATCACATGATTATGGCATTTCAATCCTTAACATAGTGGTATGAAAATTTAGGCAACATATAGCACATTTGAGCAATTTATCATTTCTAAGAACAATTACACAATTTCTATTTCCATTTTCTTCATTAAGTCCATTTATCCCTTGTTTAGTCATTTTATCAAACACATAGCATGCAAGGTTCCTTAATGGTTCATCTTCTTCTTTTAGTGCCTACTTTCCATCCAAAAATCAAGGTATGTTCATTATTGGTAAAGTACCCATCCACCATTTCCATCACACACATCACCCAACATACACCTCGGCATCCGATCGCCACATCAACCCCCACACACATCCATACCTTTTTCTTATCTTATTTAGGTTCATTGGAGATGATACATTTTATATGGGAGGCAAACATAATAGCATAAATCACATTTCATAAGGAAAACCTAGATTTATTGCTAGGGTAAGTTAGTAGGGTGTACTAACCTTGAATCGAAGCTTGATCTTGGTGTAGACCTTGATTTAAACTCCAACTTGGAAGAAGAAAGCCCTTACTCAAACTATACTTGCTTGGGTAGGAAACCCTCTTGAAAATACCGTAGAGAGTGCTGCCCTAGCTTGAGAAGGGAACCCCACACGAGCTTGAGTTGAAATCTTGAAGAAAACGTGCTTGGGGACGATCTAGGGTCTTCACCCCCTTGATTTCTTCTCCAATGGAAAACCCTAGTTGCAAATCCCCTTCTCCTCTCTCTCTATCTCTCAAAATCCCTTAAGTGTTGTGAATGAAGCCCTAAGGCTCGGGCAAGCCTTAAGGAGAAAGGGTTTAACCCCCAAAAGACGATAAAGCCCTTACTGAAATTTCTGCAAAAACGCGAAGACCGAGCGATCGGTGGTTATGACCGATCGATCGGTTGCCTACCGAGCGATCGGTGTTTATGACCGATCGACCGGTCAAAAACTCACTCTCTGGAAAATTTCCCCATACAAAATTTCTGACCGCGCGATAGCTACCGATCGATCGGTTATGGACCGATCGATCGCTGATTGAACCGAGCGATCGGTTCTCTACATGTCTGGACTGTTTTGACCATATCTTTTGACTCGCTCGTCGGATTTCGACGATTCAACTTGCGTTGGGTTCGTCTTTCGAAAACGCACATTTCTGACGTTTCGAAATTTCCGATTTCTTCCTTATTTATTAATTAGACTATAAAAACGGCCAATTAGCTATGAAGGTGGTATTCATTAAGGATGAAAAAGTCCGGGGTGCTACATTCTCCCCCCCTTACAAAAATTTCGTCCCCGAAATTTGGACAATGCGTGCTTTACAAATTTAACAACTTAGCATAACAACTCGAAACAAAATTACAAGTTATACCCAAAATCATTGAAACAACTCGGGGTACTTCGCCTTGACTTCGGCCTCACGTTCCCATGTAGCCTCTTCTCGAGCGTGATGTTGCCATTGCACGAGAACTAGCGGAATAGTCTTGTTGCGAAGTACTTGGTCTCTTCGATCCAAAATATGAACCGGCTTCTCAACCAAAGTGAGATCCTCTCGAATCTCAACCGGATCAAGCTCGATGACGTGAGAAGGATCCGGGATGTACTTCCGAAGCTGGGAGATATGAAACACGTTGTGGACCGCCGCCATGTGAGCGGGCAAAGCAACACGGTAAGCCACCTCGCCAACTCGAGTAATGATCTCGAATGGACCCACATATCTCGGGCTAAGCTTGCCTCTCTTCCCGAATCGCATAACACCTTTGGTCGGTGAAATCCTTACAAACACAAAATCACCGACTCGGAATTCAAGATCCCTCCTTCGGTTGTCGGCATAGCTTTTCTGTCTATCTTGTGCGGTCTTCAACCTCTCCCGTATAAGCTTGACCCTATCCGCGGTTCGTTCAATCAACTCGGGGCCCAAAATCTTTCTTTCTCCCACTTCATCCCAATACAACGGGGATCTGCAACTCCTTCCGTACAAAGCCTCGAAAGGCGCCATTTGTATGCTTTCTTGATAACTATTGTTGTAAGCGAATTCCACCAAAGGTAGGTGATCTTCCCAACTTCCCTTGAAGTCTAGCATACATGCTCGGAGCATATCTTCAATAACCTGATTCACCCTCTCGGTTTGCCCGTCGGTCTGTGGGTGGAAAGCTGTGCTAAAGTCTAATCGGGAGCCCATTGCACCTTGAAAACTTTTCCAAAACCTGGATGTGAATCTTGGGTCTCTATCCGACACAATACTCACTGGCACCCCGTGTAATCGGACTATTTCCTTGATGTATAGCTCCGCTAACTGATTGGAGTTGAATGTATTCCGGTACGGTAAGAAATGAGCGGACTTCGTGAGTCTATCAACAACTACCCATATAGCATCGGTCTTCCTAACCGTCTTCGGCAACCCCACGATAAAGTCCATAGAGATATGTTCCCATTTCCACTCGGGAATAGGGAGGGACTGCAAAAGTCCAGCCGGTCTCCTGTGTTCGGCTTTGACTTGTTGGCACACCAAGCATTTAGACACATACTCCGCTATTTCTCGCTTCATGTTCCGCCACCAAAAATGCTTCTTCAAGTCCTTATACATTTTGGTACCCCCGGGGTGAACGGTGTACTTGGACCGGTGAGCTTCGTACAAGATTTCTCGCTTAAGCTTCTCATCGGCTGGGACACATACTCTTCCCTTGAAAGTGATAATTCCATCTTCCCTCGCCGTAAAGTCCTTACTGCCACTTTTAACTGACTTGTCTCGGCAAGAAAGTAGTTCGGCATCCATTTCCTGCAACTCCTGGATCATGCTCAACATAAATGGCCTAACTGTGATGCTAGCCATTACCGGCCCATAGGTAGGGAGACTAAAACTGATGTCGAGGTTGGATGCATCCTCCAGCAATCTCCACTCCTTCAGCATCATATGCGCCAAAAGTCCAGTAGGCTTCCGGCTAAGAGCATCGGCTACTACATTTGCCTTGCCCGGGTGGTATTGAATGGAGCACTCATAGTCTTTCAAAAATTCTACCCATCTTCTTTGCCTCAGGTTCAACTCTTTCTGGGAAAACAAATACTTAAGGCTTTTATGATCTGTGAATACCTCAAATTGTTCCCCATAAAGATAATGTCGCCAAATCTTCAATGCAAACACAACTGCGGCGAGTTCTAAGTCGTGAGTGGGGTAATTCTTTTCATGCTCCTTCAATTGTCTTGATGCGTAGGCAATGACTTTCTTATGCTGCATAAGGACACACCCAAGTCCGATATGCGAAGCATCGCTATATACCTCATAACCACCATGTCCGGATGGCACAGTAAGGACAGGGGCTGTGGTGAGGCGTTTCTTCAACTCTTGGAAACTTACTTCACATCGGTGACTCCAACTGAACTTTGCATTTTTCCTTGTCAAGTAGGTGAGAGGTGCAGCCAGACTGGAGAATCCCTCCACAAATCTCCGGTAGTAGCCTGCCAATCCGAGGAAACTACGTATCTCCGTGACGCTCTTGGGCCTCTCCCAACTCATGACTGCCTCAACCTTGGCTGGATCTACAGAAATGCCCTCGGCCGACACCACGTGTCCAAGAAATGCGACCTTCTCTAACCAAAACTCGCACTTACTCAATTTGGCATATAGCCTATGCTCTCTCAACATCTCCAGAGCGAGGCGGAGGTCTCGTGCGTGATCTTCCCGTGTCTGGGAATACACCAAAATGTCATCAATGAATACAATCACGCATCGATCCAAGTAAGATCGGAACACCCGGTTCATCAAATCCATGAATGCCGCCGGTGCATTCGTCAGCCCAAAAGGCATGACAAGGAACTCGTAATGCCCATACCGAGTCCTAAAAGCCGTCTTCGGAACATCTTCCGCCTTGATCCTTAATTGATGATACCCCGATCTAAGGTCAATTTTGGAGAAGAATCTCGCTCCCTTCAGTTGGTCAAACAAGTCATCGATCCTTGGCAAGGGATAACGATTCTTGATAGTTACCTTGTTCAACTGACGGTAGTCTATACACATTCTCATCGACCCGTCTTTCTTCTTTACAAAAAGGACCGGAGCTCCCCACGGTGACACACTTGGTTGGATGAAACCAAGTTGTTGTAACTCCTCAATTTGCTTCTTCAATTCTTCAAGCTCTATCGGGGCCATTCTATATGGGGCTCTTGAAATCGGAGCGGTACCCGGAGCAAGCTCTATAGCGAATTCGATCTCTCTATCAGGAGGTAATCCGGGAAGTTCTTCCGGGAACACATCTAAGAACTCACTCACAACTGGAATAGCCGAGGAGTTTTGTGCTTCTAGGTTTGTTACACTCAAGGCTGCGAGGCGAGCAATGTCCCTCTCTCTTAATCCTCGGAAGTGAAAAGGCTTACCCCCTTCCGGCTTGAAATTCACCATCTTTTCAAAACACGCAACATGCCCGTGATGGCTTGCCAACCAATCCATACCAAGAATGACGTCAAAGTCTAAATCTTGGAAACCCAGGACGATAAGGTCGGCTAACAATTCATTCTCCCCCACTTGAACCACACTATCCCTGAATACCTTGTCCGTATCAACCGACTTGCCGAGTGGAGTTGCAATGGTCAACTCCCGCTCCAACGGAGTAGCCTCAGTCGAAAAGCCCTTTGCAAAACTTGGGGAGACAAAAGAGTGAGTGGATCCTATGTCTATCAACACTCGAGCGAGACATTCGTTCACTAATAAAGCGCCTGCGCGATTAAGTAACTAATATCAGTAGATTTCAAATAGTAACAAGCATCATACATAGGTAACCCTTAGTATAACTAACCGCATAACAAGCCACAGAAATTTTATACAACTTAAACTCAAAACTCTCGCGTACCTTGCACGACATCGTCGGATGCACGTGCGTCTCTCTCCGATAGAGCAAAAACTCGACCCTGAGTGGCTGGGCGAGGAGGCCGGGCAGACTGTGAGGCCCTCGAAGCCTGAGAAGAGCTAGGCTGAGATGTCTGCCTAATCGGGGGCCTGCTCCCCGAAGACTGAGCTGGCATTAGACGTCGGGGACAATCCCGAATCATGTGGCCCTGGTCGCCACAATGAAAACAGCCTCCTGTAGCCTTCCGACATTCCCCTACTGGATGCCTCCTTCCACAAAGGGTGCAGACATCATGTGAATAAGTGGGAGGAGTATAACCCGTAGCCTGAGTCACTGCGGGGCGAGGAGCATACGAGGTAGCCGGGCGAAAAGCCGGTGGAGAAAAAGGGCGGGGGGCCTGTGGTGCCGAGTACATCCTCTGTGACTGAGCCGGCCCTGCGAACTGATAAGACATAGTCCTAGCTCTCTTCTCCCCTGAACTACTAGACTGTCCCTTCTCTATTCCTCTTCTCTTAAAGAACTCTTCGGAATTCGACTCGGCCAACAATGCCTTGTCCACAACTTCTGAATATGTCTCATGTCGGAACATTGAGACACGATCCTTGAGGTAGGCCTTCAACCCCCTCTCGAATTTCCGGGCCTTCATAGCCTCGGTAGCTATCATGTGTGGAGCAAATCGAGATAGCTCTGAGAACTTGGCTTCGTAAGCCGCTACAGACATATTACCTTGCTCCAAGGTAATAAATTCAATTTCTTTCTTTTCTTTCATCCCAACCGGAAAGTATTTCTTGTAGAAAACGTCCAAGAATTCTCCCCATGTCCATTCTTGGCCTTGTCGGGTCAACTCTCGGGTCCGAAGTGCAGACTTCCACCAATGGTCGGCCTCGCCTTCAAGCATAAAGGCAGCCCATGTGACCCTCTCTACTTCCGTAGGTGCCAAAACCGAGAATATCTTCTCAAGTTGCCGAATCCAACCCTCGGCAATAAGTGGATCAATGCTTCCACAAAAAGTTGGAGGCCTCATCCTCCGGAAAGCTTCTATCCCGGCTTGGGCTCGGTTAGGAGGAGCCGGTATAAGTGCCGCATTAGGCGGAGTGGCCGGTTGCCTTGCCGCCAACATAGCCAAGGTCTCGGCTATGGATGCGAATGCTTGGGCAAAGTCGGGTTGATCATCACCCGATGGAGCATCACCTCCATTACCCCTCGTGTTGTACCCGCGACCCCGAGTATTGCGTCTCATGATTTCTCCTGAGAACGACAATACAACATGAGTCTAACTTGGATACGCATTTAGTACAATTTCGCAATTCACTTAATACATATTCATCAAGCACATTTAATAAGTACAACACAAATAATGTACACATGGTATATAACACAATAGCATAACATACAATCCGTGTTCCTAGCGTAGGACTCTATGTTCGGTTGAAGTTCAACCCATTTTGACTAAGACTAACTTGTTAGTCTATACTTGGAATACAACTCTCTAAGGTGATTCTAATACCTTGTTCAATCATCTAAGTGACCCTAGGGACTCTAATACCTAGAGCTCTGATACCACTTCTGTCACGCCCCAAAATACCCCCTAGGAGTTAAGGGATACTTTAGAGGTGACTACGTGTACCTGTCAAACCATCCTGTAATGCAAGAGGCTAAACATAATATAATTCAATGAAAATCAGAGCGCGGAAACTAAACATAAGTGCGGAAGCATAAGCCAACTTTTCTTTTCTTCTATAACTCCAAGTAGTATTCCAAGTTAACATATACCAAATACAATCAAAGTAAAGGTGGACATGCCCACCTATCAAAATACAAAAGTAACTCTCTAATCCTCTCCTCTCAACAGTAGTCGAGGTATGGCCACACATCCAAGTCCCCATCCTCCTGAGACTGCCATGGGATAGGTGGCTCCCTCTCCTCTACATACTCCTCCTCGACCCAAGGCTCGGGGTCGAGAACATCCACAGTACCTGCCGACATAAAAGTACGGCTGAGCATGGAATACTCAGCGAGTACAAACTACTAGCTAACCATAACAATAGCGAAAGCATAACAACAGTGAGCAATACAAGATATTAATTTAAAGCAATAGCGAAAGCATAAGATACATAGCCATATCTTGACATGCGTGTATGAATGCAAAAACCTCGGTAAAACTCATGTCTCGGAAACCCTTTTCGTGTCTCGGTCAAATCATGTATGTGTATCGTGTCTTGTCTTGTATTTCATGTCTTGATTTGTTCTTGACTTGTATACTTGTGAGCCAGAGGCTAGCACCCTTCCTTGGGCTACCAACCTCCTTGTCATGTTCTCTCTTGCATTTCACTTGTGAGCCAGAGGCTAGCACCCTTCCTGGGGCTACCAACCTCCTTGTCATGTTCTCTCTTGCATTTCACTTGTGAGCCAGAGGCTAGCACCCTTCCTGGGGCTACCAACCTCCTTGTCATGTTCTTGTTCCATTTCTCTTGTGAGCCAGAGGCTAGCACCCTTCCTTGGGCTACCAACCTCCTGTCATGTTCTCTCTTGCATTTCACTTGTGAGCCAGAGGCTAGCACCCTTCCTGGGGCTACCAACCTCCTTGTCATGTTCTCTCTTGCATTTCTCTTGTGAGCCAGAGGCTAGCACCCTTCCTTGGGCTACCAACCTCCTTGTCATGTTCTTGATTCATTCCATATACAAATACAATCTTGGAAAAACCCGGTTTCATGCATGCATGCGTGCTTGTGTGCTTGTCAATAGTGGTAATCATGATGACATACTTGAACGGGCGGATCACATGACTATGGCATTTCAATCCTTAACATAGTGGTATGAAAATTTAGGCAACATATAGCACATTTGAGCAATTTATCATTTCTAAGAACAATTACACAATTTCTATTTCCATTTTCTTCATTAAGTCCATTTATCCCTTGTTTAGTCATTTTATCAAACACATAGCATGCAAGGTTCCTTAATGGTTCATCTTCTTCTTTTTAGTGCCTACTTTCCATCCAAAAATCAAGGTATGTTCATTATTGGTAAAGTACCCATCCACCATTTCCATCACACACATCACCCAACATACACCTCGGCATCCGATCGCCACATCAACCCCCACACACATCCATACCTTTTTCTTATCTTATTTAGGTTCATTGGAGATGATACATTTTATATGGGAGGCAAACATAATAGCATAAATCACATTTCATAAGGAAAACCTAGATTTATTGCTAGGGTAAGTTAGTAGGGTGTACTAACCTTGAATCGAAGCTTGATCTTGGTGTAGACCTTGATTTAAACTCCAACTTGGAAGAAGAAAGCCCTTACTCAAACTATACTTGCTTGGGTAGGAAACCCTCTTGAAAATACCGTAGAGAGTGCTGCCCTAGCTTGAGAAGGGAACCCCACACGAGCTTGAGTTGAAATCTTGAAGAAAACGTGCTTGGGGACGATCTAGGGTCTTCACCCCCTTGATTTCTTCTCCAATGGAAAACCCTAGTTGCAAATCCCCTTCTCCTCTCTCTCTATCTCTCAAAATCCCTTAAGTGTTGTGAATGAAGCCCTAAGGCTCGGGCAAGCCTTAAGGAGAAAGGGTTTAACCCCCAAAAGACGATAAAGCCCTTACTGAAATTTCTGCAAAAACGCGAAGACCGAGCGATCGGTGGTTATGACCGATCGATCGGTTGCCTACCGAGCGATCGGTGTTTATGACCGATCGACCGGTCAAAAACTCACTCTCTGGAAAATTTCCCCATACAAAATTTCTGACCGCGCGATAGCTACCGATCGATTGGTTATGGACCGATCGATCGCTGATTGAACCGAGCGATCGGTTCTCTACATGTCTGGACTGTTTTGACCATATCTTTTGACTCGCTCGTCGGATTTCGACGATTCAACTTGCGTTGGGTTCGTCTTTCGAAAACGCACATTTCTAATGTTTCGAAATTTCCGATTTCTTCCTTATTTATTAATTAGACTATAAAAACGGCCAATTAGCTATGAAGGTGGTATTCATTAAGGATGAAAAAGTCCGGGGTGCTACACTCTTTCCCTATGATCCTATACTCCGTAAGTCCCAACCTCTATCGATGAGACTGCTACACTATTCTCCTGCGGTGCTTGGTCCTCTGTCTCAGGTCTAGCCTCTCTCAATACGCAATCAATCTCGCTCTTTCTCAGGGATTCGTGCATTGCTCGTGCGGTCAATCCCTTGCGGAGTGGTCATACCGCCTTTAGGTGTATAGTGCGGTAAGATGACCATCCAGCATGATGTTTTCTTTGCATGGTCACCGCCCACTCAAACAGAGCTATCTCCCTCTTTGTGGGAATTCGGTGCGTCCTTGCCATTCCTGCACATGCACATATTCCAAATCAATGTCTGATTTCGAAACATGACATGTACAACAATCACTCAACTAGGAATATCGAATTAATCTCTAAGGGATCGCCTATCCAACGGTTCTTAGGTGTGTTATGCTCAAGTATGATTTGTGTGATGGTTATTGCTATTGGCTCTGATACCAATTGTGACACCCCGAACCCGCACCTACATGATTAGTGTCCCGAGACGCGTGCCCGGTCGTTCATACCAGCTCAAAGGAAGACTTTATAGCACAAATGCGAAAAAATTCAAACTTTACTCACATGGAGCAACATAATATCTGGTCATCACAATAGCCATCAACCACAAAACAAATATTTGTATAATATTTACCATTGTGTCTGTTTTACAAAACGGAGGTGCCACTAATGCGCCGGGACAAGTCTCTATCCAAAGACAAAAGTACAAGGTGCAGGATCCACACCTACTACTCGTTTGCTCCAGTATCTGTTGACATGAAACGTCAGTGAGCTATGAAGCCCAATAAAAAAAACTACAATCCATCTATACTATCTTCCAAATTATAGCAAAGCATCAATAAAAACATAATATACATATGCCGGTTCATGATACAATTTAGTAATATATCCAAGTTATATTGTGACCCTCAGTCACACAGGGCCATCGCACCCAATACGAGATTCCCAATCTCGAATATCTTTCCTAATTATGGAGTTCGTTATGCAACATGTATTTCTTTTACCAAGTTATTTGTTTCAATCATCAACCATGTTTTACTCCGAGTCTTGAAACTCAGTTAACCGGCCTTTAGCCCATACATGTTCATCATAGAGTGGTCTCTATACCCTATTCGAGCTTGATCATTCCAAGCTCAACACAATTCCGGCATTACCCAGTCAAATCATAACTTGAGTGATCCAACTCCTGAATACTGTTCCGGTATTTATCTGAACATGACTAACCCTTGGGTGTCCCAACCCACACAGACCAGAATCCTGAAGATTCTACACAACTAAGGTAATCATCCTCCAAGGACTTACCACATATACTCTAATTGACAACACCTACTGTGTATACACACCGCCATCTCACTGGTTATCAGTCACGAAGGAACCCCAGCCAACTTGTCTACCATCATCTTTTGGCTATTCACTGGAGGCACCTCAGGCCTTACTGGACACCGTCTCTCCATGACGTACCACCTAGAAGGAACCTCGATAGGCACAGCGCCGCCTCTTCGGACCCAACCATAAAGGAACCCCGGTCAATACACTATATAATGGTCAGCCACTTTAGACATCTTTTAGGACTCCGACATCTCCTAATTCAACCAATTGTGACAACGCTTGAGCATGCCGGCTCAACTAACTACGAATCCGAAGATTCCAGACTATTCACAATCACTACTCCGGACCTAGTCAAAGAGGATCTATGGATAGTAATCCACTCACTCCCGACTATCAGTCACGAAGGTCTACACACTACGACCCCGACTATTCCAGTATCAAAATAATCATCCCTATACACATGCCATGTCAAGTCAACAAATCGCTTAGCGATTGGTCACCCAATCGATCGCCGAACCTAAATTCTGAGTTATTCAACCCGAAACTGAGGGCTACGCCCCTCTGCTCAGTTCCTATACCAAGTACATACAACCCATTTTAACACACCATGACAAGCATAATGTTGAATAAAGATCTGAGATCAGGAAGGGACTCTGTAATTATCAAAACCATACTGTTGTTCCTAAAACGACAGACTAGGTTTAATTTAGAAATTCATATTGTCAAATTCAACCATCAGATCTCATTGCAATTTTGATATGATTGAAAAAGTAGGAAGGTATCAATATGGTAAAAATCTGAGCATGATCTGAGATAAGAAAGGTTCCCTGTAATGATCAAAACCGTATTGTTAGCCTTAAAAACAACATACTAGGTTTTCCTTTATATATTCATATCATCCTATCCAACCATCAAATCGCAGTGAAATTTTGATACGATTTACAGATTAGGAAGATAAATATGTGGTAAAATTTATAGCATGATCTGAGATAAGGAGGGTTCCCTATAATTAGGAAAACCGTACTGTTGGCCTTAAAAACAGCATACTAGGTTTTCTTTTAGAAATTCATATCATCCAATCCAACCATCAGACCATAGTTAAATTTTGATACGATTTACAGATTAGGAAGATAAATTTGTGGTAAAATTTATAGCATGATCTGGGATCAGGATGCTTCCCTATAATTAGGAAAACCGTACTGTTAGCCTTAAAAACAACATACTAGGTTTTCCTTTAGAAATTCATATCATCTTATCCAACCATCAGATCGTAGTAAAATTTTGATATGATTTACAGATTAGGAGTATAAATTTAGAGTAAAACTTTTAGCATGATCAGAGCAAAGAAAGGTTTCCTATAATTAGGAAAACCGTACTATTAGCCTTAAAAATAGCAGACTAGGGTTTCCTTTAGAAATTCATATCATCCTATCCAACCATCAGATCGTAGTGAAATTTTGATATGAGTTACAAATTAAGAAGATAAATTTAGAGTAAAACTTTGAGCATGATCAGAGCTCAGAAAGGTTCCCTATAATTAGGAAAACCATACTATTACCCTTAAAAACAGCACACTAGGTTTTCCTTTAGAAATTCATATCATCCTATCCAGCCATCAGATCGCAGTGAAATTTTGATATGATTTACAGATTAGGAAGATAAATTTATAGTAAATATTTGAGCATGATCAGAGCTCAGAAAGGTTCCCTATAATTAGGAAACCGTACTGTTGGCCTTAAGAACAGCATACTAGGTTTTCCTTTAGAAATTCATATCATTCAATCCAACCATCAGATCGCAGTGAAATTTTGATATGATTTACAGATTGGGAAGATAAATTTAGAGTAAAAATTTGAGTATGATCAGAGCTCAGAAATGATCTGATATAAACAGCACAATTCGCATAATTTATCTACTGGAATGAAAAATAGATAAGAAAGGGTTTTTATTACCTCTAGTACACGTGTTTCGAAGCTCTGTGAGATGAAATAGACGCCACCAATGCGCTTAGCACATCCAAAAAAGTCAGGATATGCCTCTTTATCCCTCTCTAGACTTTCTCTCTCTAGAAAATTCCCTTTCTCTGTCTAGAATGTTTCTCTCTCTAGAAAATTCCGCAGGGCTTCGCCTCTCTCTCACTAGGATGAGAGAAATGGCTGGGGGGTGGTCTACTATTCATAGACTAGCCTAACCCACACATGCGTGCCAAGTGTCGCTTGGACGGTGCCACGTTTTGGCCTGAGCCGAGACACGTGTCGCGGCTTGTGAATCACGACCGGTTTCCGGTAATGTCGCCGAAAGTCATTCCGAAACCATACCATATGATTTTCAATTTTGACAAAACTTCAGGTGATCGATCTTGGGGTAGTTTGACACCTACTGTAAAAATTTTGGGAAAATCCGATGAGTTTTGACTGCCAAAAAGTGCGACCGGAAGAATTCGCAAAACCAACAAATTTTCCAATTTCGGATACAAAACACACTGGGGTTTCGCCATATGAGATAATAAACTGCCAAAATGACAGACGGTCATCCCCATGGCCTTCTAGCATGTAGTGGAACAATTTGCACGGATTTTGATTAGAAAGTCCGCTAAATATAGAGCCCCAATCGAAATTCGATACACTACGAATTCCCTTATTTTCTCGATGTTTCCACACACAGGACCTTCGCAGTTTCGCGAATTGATGTGCAACTGAATCGGAACGATAGGTGGAAGTCTAGATAGCTGACCGGCACACTGTGTTCGCAAATCGAAGAAAAACACTAATTTCGTAGTAGTGCAACCCAATTCCGAGTAGTACCTACTTTACACAAATTTATCAAGCACACAACTAATTAACCTCAATTAAGGACCGGTAATCCAAAATTTTATTATATTAAAATTCCGGGTCGCTACACTTGTCCTGGACGAAGATTAGCGAATAAACCATTTTTCTTGATCTCAACAATTTGCGCCTATTTTAGATGAAGATTGTGAAGGGGAATCCGGATAAAAATTTATGCGGAAACTGGATCTCCTAGATCTTAACACCATAAAAAGCATCAAAATTATCTAAGAGTTTTAGTCATATCACCTCGGTGAATGCTTTTCACCAGTGAAGCTTAATCCACTCGAACCGTCAGAACTCTTTGTAGAGATTTCTCCGAAAAAATTTTAAAAGCTCGATCCTTGTTCTTCGCTATCCCCATGAAGCTTTAGAATCTCCTTTGGAATTATAGGAAGAAAATGAATCAATGGTGTAGACCTTCTATCACCAATAATACTAAGGTTCAAAACCCTAGATTTGCAAAACCCAACTAGGACCACCAATATAGCTCACGAAAATCCCTAGGGGTCTCCTTTAGGACTCACTGTTTGGAATGAGAGAGGAGAGGAGAGAAAAAATTCTGGAGAATTCTACTTAATGGTCTAGGGTGTTGGGGTATTGATAGACTAGGATCTTATCCTAATCCTACTCCAACTTGATCTTATCTAGTAGGATTTATTAATTAACAATAACTCATATTATTAATGAAATAAACTCCTACTTAATCTATAACTACTTTAGTTATAGTAATCGTATTAATTAAAGAGTCCCTATTATAAGAGGATTCCTTAATTAAAAGGGATAAATCAACATCCTACACCAAAGTAGGAAACCTAGTCAAACTAGGAATCCACAAGGGGGGCCATGAGCTTCTATGGGGCATGGGATTTGAGGAGTTAAAACTCCTTATTGTAATCTAATTACAATAGCATCTTAATCCTAATTGCAATCCAACACTTGGATTTTAATTCCATAATAAAAGGAATTATATTTCAATAATTATTCAACTAAACAAATCCTAATCCAATTAGGATTCCTCAAGTGGGCACCCCACCCTAGGGTTTAAACCCATGGGCTTTGACCCATATTAAAGGTCCATTTTAATGGGTTTATGGATATTGGTCAAACCCATTTCCCCTTTAATTATGTTAATCAAATAATTACTAAAATAATCTATTAGTTTAAATTAACAATTAATTTAAACAATAGATTAACTATTAATCTATTTAATTAAATGATTAACTTTTAATCACTTAAAATAATTGATTAACTTTTAATCAATTATTGCGCTTGTATTTTATATGTGAGCACCTTCACAGATTGCTCTAGGACATTCTTACCCCTGGCTTATCCAATGTTATCCCATTGTCCCTAAATGGTAATTACATCAGAATTGCAAGTGACGTGAGAATGTTACAATTGAATCCCAGTGTATGTTCAACCATTACGGATCTCGCCACATGAACTTTTAAATTCGATTTATCCTTCCAAATACATTATCTCTAATGGGCCTTCGAGATTGACATACTATCTAACCCATAACCCATTGCAAATCATCCGGGTTTTCAAGACTTATGATTAAGTCATGAGAAACAATTTCTCATGAAAAACATTTTGAAAAAAATCGTTTTATAAGTATAATACCTTTTAATAATAGTATATTTCAAACTTATTTTGTTTTCAAAATCACCTGCGCAGGATTTGAACTTAATCAACTGTCTTACCTGGAACTTGGATAATCTCTCAAATTAATGAGCATAGATTTCTTGTTTGAAATTTATCATGACTCGAACAACCTTTTGACTATCCAACTGTCACTGTATTGTATTCCCTAACTTAGAAAATACGTTGGTGGAATTAAAACAGTCAGATCACTGCCTAGTCATAGATGAACTCATCAAATCTATGGATCATCGAAACCGTTCAATGTGAATGAGAGACCAACTATCTGATAGTATGTTTATGTAAGAGGTCTCTCAATGAATGCAATCAGTCAGTGTACATTTAAGCACCCATATGCTGATGTGTAGTCTCCACTACAATAGTTCGAGATAGAACTACATCTCAACTATTGAGAACATCTTACCATTCTGGCAGCCATATAAGTGAAGTGCCCAGCTTCACCCAAAGCTGTGACTATATAGGGTAAGGAACCGGAAAATTATCTCTACCTGTGATAATCTAATCACATAACTTTCCTACAATATATCCTATGGACCTTTATCGATATCTCATATCGTATATATCATCTCATGATCATGGTCAATTACCCATAATGAATACACAATAGATTAAGAAAAAACATTTATTAATCAAATTAATAAGGTTCTTACAATCTAAATGACTTTTCTGGGCATCATGTCTAACAATCTCTCACTTGCCCTAAAATTCATTGTGTCATAGATTTTAATCCCATACTGTCTAAGTGTGTTACAAAAAATTTATCTGATAAAGCCTTGGTTATCGGGTCTGCAACATTAAGTTGAGACCTAATCTTTGTAACCACTACATCTTGCATGTCAATGATCTCACGAATGAGATGATAATTCTGCTCCACATGTTTTATTCTTTGTGGTTCCTTGCTATGGGCTACTGCACCGTTACTATCACAGAAGAGAGTGATAGGTCTGAGTGCTGAAGGAACATTTCCTAGCTCTTGCAAAAACCTTCTGAACCAGACTGCTTCTTTTGCTGCTTCTGAAGCTGCAATATATTCTGCTTCTATGGTGCAGTCAGCAATACTCTTCTACATTATGTTGTGCCAACTGGCAGCAGCACCACCCAGTGTAAACACATACCCAGATGTGGAAGCTCTATTGTCCGGATCAGATTGGAAATCGGAATCAGTATAACCCAGTCCAACTAAATCTTCTGATTGAAAGGTAAGCACATAATTCATTGTCACGACCCGACTTAAACTTAACATTTCACTCATGAAATGTAAGAGTAATCCGTCCGTGAGATCCTTTTTCTCTTATAATGCGGAAGCGTAAAATACCAAGGGAATTAAAATTTTAAACCCTTCTTCTCTTTCCATATGCAATAGCCATCATAACCATGTCCATAATTAAAGTTAAGGTTTACATAACCAGTTTAATTACATCCAAATGAACATATAACAAAATATAACATCAAGATCAAAAGCAACTCCATCCTTCTTCGAACGTCGCTTTCAAGTTGTTCTTTTACTGTTCATTTGGAGACATAAAAGGTCAGTGAGCTATGAAGCCCAATAAGAATATTCCAGGATATTATGCTAAATAACAAGATAGAATAAGCATAACAATATATATAATATTAAAAATTTTAATATTATTTTCAACATTTCTTTTAAATATCTTTTACTCGGATCCAGTTTATCTTAACTTTGCCTCTCAAGATGATCCCTGAAAGGTACACCTCTTTAGACTCATTCCGTCTTGGAGTTTGATCCCTCATGAAGTATTTCATTCCATCTCGGAGTCATCATTACTCCTCATGAAGTATTGTCGAACGGCCTTCCTTTACCTCGCCACTATCTTGAGACATTTTTAAGATAAACATTCTTTATCTTTTCCTTTATTTTTTTCATTTATTTTTCAGACTTATCTTACTCCTGTTTCTCAAGATGACCGCCGAACGGTATTCCCTTTTGGGGCTCACCCATCTGTCTTGGGATTTTCCAGAACCCCTCAAGATGATTGCCGAATGGTATTCCCTTTTGGGGCTCACTCATCTATCTTCAGACCTAAGATAAATATTCATTTTCTTTTATCTTTTTCCTTTATTTCTGACTTATCTTAATCCTGTCTCTCAAGATGATTGCCGAATGGTATTCCCTTTTGGGGCTCACCCACCTGTCTTGGGATTTTCCTTAACCCCTCAAGATGATTGCTGAACGGTCTTCCCTTTTGGGGCTCGCCCATTTGTCTTGAAACCCTTTATAAGATAAGTGTTTTCCTTGCCTTCTCATTAAGACATTATACATCATAATATTATGATTTCCATTTTAATTATTTTAATTATAGTTTTTCTCATAACTATAACCTCACGATTTAGAATCCTCATTTCAATTACATCTATTTCCATATCATAGAATGTAATATATGAATAACACGTAATGTACTAGTATCATCACTCTATATTGTTAACACGTTACATAACATCATCTTATGATTTGACCATAGTATTATTATACTATCTTTTTCCAGAATTTCAATATATCCTTATCAAATCATTCATAGTATCATTATACTAGTTTCTAGTATCTCTTATACTATTTTCCAGCAATTAAACATAGTAAGATAATACTATTTTCCAACAATTAAACATAGTAAGGTAATACTATCATAGTATTATTATACTATTTATACAGCTTTTTAATATAGTAAGATCAAACTATTTATTTCCATAGATATAGTAGAATAATTATCATCTAATCATAACCTTCATTCTAAAATTACTATTTAGAATGATATCATAGAATATCACTTACATATTTCACCTTATATAAAAATACTTGCTTTTACTAACCTTCATTCTAAAATGCTATTTAAAATGAGATCCTCGAATATAACTTACCCTTTTTACCGAAACCGGAGTATGGCTTGGCACGATCCCTTTCTTCTTTCCTTTCTTTCTTCTTTTTCTCTCCCTTTCTTTCTTTCTTCTTTCTTTCTTCTTTTTCTCCCTTGCTCTCTCACTATTCCCTCATGGTTTTGACGTTAGCTTGGAGTGAGACACAAGGGTGGGCATGGGGTATATATAGGGTAGGAGATTCATCCTCATATTAATTAGGTACATCACAATAATTAGATGCATACTAATTATGGTTCCTGAATTAGAAGATTCACTTCAATTAATCCTATCCTAATTCATGTATTCATTAATTATGTACATGGGTTAGATTCATGGATCCTATTAATTCATGAATACATTAATTATGTACATAAACTAAATTCATGAATCACCAATTTAGATTCAATGGACCACATTAATTCATGAATATATTAATATATACATAGACTAAATTCATGATTTTCCAACTTAGATTCATGGAATATATTAATTCATGAATCCATTAATTATGTACATAGACTAATATTCATGAATCTTTTAACTTGATTCATGGTTAGTTTAACCAACCCAAGTGGTTAACTCCCAAGATACCCAAGGGGTGGGCGTGGAAATCTTCCATGGTGGGAGATTTTTAAGTTCTTCTCCCTTATCTCATGTTTGCTTCTTTTGTTCCATGAACCTATTTAATAAAGGTGCCATGTGGCATTAGATACCTCGAGATTAAATCTTGTCCATCCATTTAATAGATGAAGATATATGGATATTATGTCATATGTCATCATCATGATGTTTTTACTCTATGATTAACTCATCTTAGTTAATTAACTCTAACCACAGTTAATCTTGGACGTCCCTTTTGTGGTGTTGACATGTGGCACGTGTCCTCCTTTTAGCTCATGATCAACTCTTTCATTAAATAATTGGGCATCCACCCTATGATATTGCCACTTGTCATGATCCAATTTACTTTAATGTTAAATACATATTTTAACACTAAGCTTTATACATTAAGCTTAGTATATATTCCATTATCACCTAATTAAATTACTTTAGTGTTAAATACCTATATTAACACTAAGCTTTATACATTAAGCTTAATATATATTCGATTATCACCTAATTAAATTACTTTAGTATTAAATACCTATATTAACACTAAGCTTTATGTATTAATCTTAATATTCTCAATTATCACCTAATTAAGTGATATAATGACTTATATACTTAGGTAATTCTAGGAATTACCAAATATTCAATCATATACTGAATATATATAATATTTTTATTTATAAAAATATTCGGGTCGTTACATTTATAGTCCATTTTAGGTACTTCATAATGTGCATCCCTACAGTCCAATGATTAACACCTGGATTGCTTTGGAATCGACTAACAACTCCAACTGCATGACAGATATCTGGTATAGTACATAACATGGCATACATGAGGCTCCCAACTGCCGAAGCATAAGGGCACCTCTTCATCTGCTCGATCTCATCAGCTGATGTAGGGACCATCTTTTTAGACAAAGTGACACCATGTCTAAAAGGAATGAGTGTTGTCTTACAATCACTCATATTGTAACTAGACAATATCTTGTCTATGTAGGAAGTTTGGCTCAATCCCAACATTCGGCATTTTCTATGTCTCAAAATCTTTATTCCGAGAATATATGATGCCTATCCCAAGTCTTTCATTGAGAAATGCTGAGAAAGCCATATCTTGACTGATGACAACATCCCTACATCATTCGCAATGAGTAGGATGTCATCTACATAAAGAGTTAGGTATACTACCGCTCTCCCACTATCCTTCTTATACATACAAGATTCTTCCAAATTCTTTTGGAATCCAAATTCTTTGATCGAAAGATCAAATCTTTGGTTCCAGCTTCTTGAAGCTTGTTTCAAACCATATATCGACTTGTTGAGCTTGTATACCATGTTCTCCTGGTTAGGAGCAATGAAGCCCTCAGGTTGCTTCATATAAATGTCTTCATCTAACATTTTTTTTTTTTGGGAGGAAAGCTGGGGTTAGGCAGACCCTTACTAGAATAAATATAATAACAAAAAATTACATCCGAGGGTATCGATGACCTTTAGAATCCTTATGCACAAGTTGCGATAAGGCAAAGGGGAACACCAAGGGGATAAAGGAGAGTTCACCCATTGACTTACAATATTTGGACAAAAAAATCAGCGGCCATATTTGCTTCACGAGGAGTATGAACTATCTCAAAGCTAAGAAAGCCTAACAGTAACCTTTCAATTTCAAACAGCACATAGGCGCACTCCCACTCCCCACGGCCATGAACATTGCTTTAGCACACATTTAACCGCCCAATTGGAATCGGTTGCAACTTGAATGTGCCGAATTGAGAGGTCAATGGCAAGCTCAAGTCCTCTCTTTATAGCATAAAGCTCAATATAAATAACTGTCTTGCTATTCCGACCACCTGCTATAGCAACAATGGAGGTCCCACTATCGTCCCGAATAATACATCCATAGCCACTGCGATCCCTCTGAGACGAACCGTCTGTATTCAACCTGAAGACCCCTGGTTTAGGAGGGGTCCAAGCAATGTATCTAGGCTGGGGGCAGCTCCAGTGGACTTGAACTCCAGTAGCAGTCGCTATATCTCTGTTCAGATCATTATCTTGGACTCTCAGCTGATTCGTACTTAACCGAGTACTAACCTCCTCCATGATCTTACAATGGACCACGGATGGAGGAAGGTCTTCATTTCGAAAGCATTCTATTTCTCTCGGCTCATATATGATAGATGAATGCATTAAAAACTGATTTTCGAACCATGCCTTTGAACCCTTTATGATTAACTTTCCTGGCCAGGGCGTTAATCATGTTGTTCCACCTAGAGTACCGGCGAATAGGCAGCTTGATAGTGGTAGCTATTCTATGCCACACTTCCAGCGAGTAAGGACACTGGACAAAAAGATGGTCGTGACTCTCAATATCACTTGTGCATAAATTACAACTATTGTTGGACATAATACCTAAGCATACCAGCTTGTCTTTGGTAGTTAGCGCATGCCTACATGCCACCCATGCAATCATTGCATGTTTAGGGATCTTTTGAGGAAACCACAGGAGAGTCGACCATTGGACTTTTGGGCTTGACACTCGAATATGCTCCCAAGGAGATGTTAGGGAGAACTTACCAGTAATCGATGGCGTCCAAGCTATAATATCATCTTTGTCTCCTATCAATTCAACGTGCTTGATTTCCTCCCAAATTTCTATCAGTTCTGGAAGACTAGGATCTTCAAGCTGCCATCCATGGTCTTGACGAATCGATGCAACTAAAGCTTGTGTGTCAATCCCGTAGATAAGAGAAGCTCGGCTTCGACATTCATGCAAAAGCACTCCCTGTAGCACCCCGGACTTTTTCATCCTTAATGAATAGCACCTTCGTAGCTAATTGGCCATTTTTGTAGTCTAATTAATAAATAAGGGAGAAATCAAAAATTCCGAAACGTCAGAAATGTGCGTTTTCGAAAGACGAACCCAACGCAAGTTGAATCGTCGAAATCCGACGAGCGAGTCAAAAGATATGGTCAAAACAGTCCAGACATACAGAGAACCGATCGCTCGGTCCAGTCAGCGATCGATCGGTCCATAACCGATCGATCGGTAGCTATCGCGCGGTCAGAAATTTTGTATGGGGAAATTTTCCAGAGAGTGAGTTTTTGACCGGTCGATCGGTCATAAACACCGATCGCTCGGTAGGCAACCGATCGATCGGTCATAACCACCGATCGCTCGGTCCGCGCGTTTTGCAGAATTTTCACTAAGGGCATTTTCGGCATTCGGGTGTTATACCCTTTCTTATATAGGATTGCCCGAGCCTTTAGGGCTCATTCTCAACCTTTAGAAGTTTTGGGAGATTAGAAGAGAGGAGAAAGGGTTCCTAAATCTAGGGTTTCCATTTTGAAGAGGAATCAAAGGGGTTTGAGACCCTAGATCATCCTCAAGCACGTTTTCCTTCAAGATCTCGGCTCAAGCTCGGGTGGAGCTCGTGTTCCAAGCTAGGGCAGCAAATCACGGTCGTTTGGAAGAGGGGTTTCTTCCTCATCTTTTCAAGGTCGGTACTTCTTACTACCCTCCTAGTTATAGCTTCTCTTTTCCTTTATTTCTTCTTGTTTTCTTTCACCTATATATGTGTTATGAGATTGGTGGTATGAATGGTGAATGGAGATGGATGTTGGCGAATGGATGCCGTGTGGATGATGTGATGAACGAATGGGAAAGGGCATTGTACTAATAATGAACATACAAGTGTGATGTGAGCATAACCCACATAGAAAAGCATGATTTAGGTTTAAGTGAATAATGAACACACCACATGTTTGATGAAATGCCAAGGTGAATGAAATAAATGATAAATTAAGGGAACCCATGTTTAATTGCTCTTGAAATTTGTTAGGGTTCATGATAGTGTGTTTCTTACATTTCTTAAAATGTGTAGATTATTAATTACTTAAATTGTTATATGCTATGCCTTGTGAATCACTCCAAATTGTCATATTTAATTCCAAATGCAAGTATGCACACGATCTCACGAGCACGCATGAAATGACGTGATTTACCGATGTTTTGAGTATGGGACATAGAGGTGGGGCATATCCTAAGATATGTTTCACTCCGCTTCTGACAAGGGCAAGACAATCATGCATTGCATAGGGAAAGGCCTCCCATCCCCTCGCTTGACATGCATAGCATCGCATGACACGCATAGCATAGCATGGCATGACACGCATAACATAGCATCACACATTCTGCATGGATGCTAGTTGCGACGGGCTATGAACGGCAACTAGGCATTCACATTCCGCATGGATGCTAGTTGCGACGGGCTATGAACGGCAACTCGGCATTCACATTCTGCATGGATGCTAGTTGCGACGGGCTATGAACGGTAACTAGGCATACCCATCTGCATATAGGGTACTAGTTGTGACGGACTATGAACGGCAACTAGGCATGTGAACATGTTTAAATTATGAACAAGCAAGCATGATACTCGCATGACACGCATGACATGACATGACACGCATGATATGACAAGATAAGACAACATAACAAGTTTCAAGCACGGAAATGGTATTTTCAAGTCAAGTCAAGTGCACGATGTTTTCAAGAGGTTTCATCGGCTTTCTACGAAATACAAGCATGATTATAAATTGTTTTGCTTCCTTGTATGATATAAATTGTTCGTATTCTATATATGCAACTTGCTTCCTCCTTTATGTATGCTATCTGTATGCTATGACTATTGGTTAGTGCTTAGTACCCGCTGAGTATTCCATGCTCAGCCGTACTTCTTATGTCGGCAGGTGACGGCGGAGCAGCTGCTCCATTTGATATCTGTGCTCCGAGTCCATGGGTGGAGGAGGAGTACGTCGAGGAGCCTTTTGAGGAACCTCCAGTAGAGGGTTACCATTAGGTGGTTGTAGATTCTGAGTGGATTAGCTGTGGGTGAGATGAGAGATTTTATCCATGTATTTTGGCGGGTCTGTCCGCACTTTCTTCTGGTTACTTTTTGTATAAACTTGGACCATATGTATATACTTAGAGGTTTGTTAGACTTCCGCTGTGTTTTATAGTTATGTTTCCGCTATAATGTCCTCTATTGTATATGCTCTGTGGGTTTTTGCAGGTTGGTTTGTCAAGCAAGTCATGTAAGTCATGATTGAGTCGTCCAAGATTCACTCTAACTCCTAGGGTGGGTTTTGGGTCGCGACACTCCCCTAGGATGCCAATGATCCAGCCAGAGCAAGGTAGTTTTACCATTCCCAATTAACTGGCGAATTGTTCCAATTGCAAGAGGTCTAACTTTAAGAATGCTTCAGACACTCCAAGAAGGCGTGCTGGGCATTTTCATGGTCCAAAGAGAATTACGTTTTAAGTATCTGGATCTAAACCACTGGACCCAAAGTGACTCATCTTGAGAAGCAATTTCCCACAGCAGCCTTAGCAAGGAGCTATAGTTCCAGTCAACTACTTTGCGGAGACCGACACCACCTTCCTCATGAGGTTCACAAACATCTGCCCAAGCCACCTTGTGGATCGATTGGGGGAGATCAGGCCTAGACCATAGAAAGCGCGCAAACAAACGTTCAACAGTATTGATCACTCCTTTAGGCAATAAGAACACGCTACACCAATAAAGGTGGAAGCTATGTATCACACTTTTAATCAGCTCAATTCTGCCACCATAAGATAGTCATCTGCTCTTCCAGGATGATATTCGACTCGATATTTTGTCAACAAGAGCTAAGCAATCGGCATTGTTGGAAGACAAAGGCAGGCCCAGATATTTTATAGGAAGAGTATCTCTCCGGAAACCAATCCTGTTTTGCAGCAGGGTGCATTTCCTCCTGCTAACATTGCCAAAAAGATCTGAGATTTTTCCATATTAGCTTCTATTGATGATGGTTATTGAAAAGCTTGATTTGTGAAATTTTGAATTTAAGGACGTTGTTCATAATTCAATCAAATAATGACACGTGGCTCAAAAGATGTTCTAACATATCACGTATATTAAAATCATTTTGAGAATTGGTTAACAGAATTCCATGTTTATCTGATAATGATGATTCTAGCCATTAATGATCAATGATGATTTTAAGCTCTTATGCTTTTAGTTCATAAAAAAGGATTCTTTGCTCATTAATGACAAATTTACCCTTATATCACTGATGAAAGTTGAAACTATTGCGCTTTTAACGCTATTAACACAGATTCAAGTCCTAACGCCTTTGGATATTGTTTCAGGCTCTAACGCCTTCGGATATCATTTTAAGCTCTAACGCCTTTGGATATTGTTTCAGGCTCTAACGCCTTTGGATGCTATTTTGAGCTCTAACGCCTTCGGATGCTGTTTTAGGCTTTAAATGCCTTTGATGCTAATTCAGACTTCAACGCCTTCGGATATTCTATATGGCTTCATTGCCTCGCTCTGGCTTTCAACGCCTTTCTCTTGATGATGGGTGTGGTATGGATTTGTACCCTCCTTGTATGCCTTTCTGATGACTTCTGCCAAAAAGGAGATTTGTTTTGTCAGGGGTGAACGGTATGGATTGGTACCACCTCGTGGGAATGAGTGTGGCTGTTTCCCCTCATTACCTATTCCAGTGAAGCATGGATTACTTCCTGGGCTGACAGTCAGGGAGAAAGCATTGAGGATGGATTTTTCCTCAGTTTCTCTTAAGGCCTGACGGGAAGGGTGTCTTCGTCCAACACCTATGATTTCCTTATTGGACCTGAGTTACGGGAAGGGTGTCTTCGTCCAACACCTATGATTTCCTTATTGGACCTGAGCTATGGGAAGGGTGCCTTCGTCCAACACCTACGATTTCCCTATTGGACCTGAGCTACGGGAAGGGTGTCTTCGTCTAACACCTATGATTTCCCTATTGGACCTGAGCTACGGGAAGGGTGTCTTCGTCCAACACCTATGATTTCCCTATTGGACCTAAATCACGGGAAGGGTGTCTTCGTCCAACACCTACGATTTCCCTATTGGACTTGAGATGATTATTGGATGATTATTATCATCGTTATTATTTATTACTCTAGAGGAGTGTTGCTGTCTGAACACTAATATATTACCTCGGTAGGACAGTGCACCATGAAAGCGTATGACCCGCTTTCACGATGTAGTTACCAATTGCTTTTGGGGAGGATGATGAGTTGTGGTTTGGAGGGCTTAGATAGAATTTGTTAAAAGATGGATATTGTGAATACCGCTTTTAACCTTTGAAGAAAATATCTGAAAGCTTTGGTCATAAAAGCTTAAAGGAGGTATGGTGACAAAACGCCTTTATCTTGATGGAATCCAATATTTTCTCTCTAAAAGTCAGTTACAAAAACGGTTATGACAGCTGTACAAGTTGGTTACAATTTTGATAATCACCTATAAATAGAGGTGACCCCTCCTTGAAAAAGAGAGATTTTTTGGAGAGATTTCTTTGAGAGACTTTCCTCGAGTTCCCAGAAGATTTTCCAAAAACAACCAGATTTTCCAAACAGAATTTACAGAGAGAGAAAGTAAAGGATTCATCAAGAAAAACATTCTGTCACTACTTTTCTTCATCGTTCTTTCTTCTCTCCCTCTGAATCATTTCCTTCTTTTTCCCCTTTTCTTTCTTGTGTTCTCTGAATCATTTCTCCCAAAAATAACTCAATTTAGAACGGTCTGGATATCAGATTTAGGCTAGATTGAGGTTGCAGTAAACCCCATTTCTTCAAAGATCAAAACACCCCTCTACATTTTTGGCGACTCCACTGGGGAACTTCTGTAACAATTTCTGAGAGAAAATGGTGACTAAAAGAGGTGCTTCGTCTCAAGCACATGTTGTTCAAGAAGAAAATAGGGAAGAATCTCATACTTCCAGAGTGGAAGTTCCTGATCTTTCTGCTGTTCTTGGGCCTTTTCTTGCTCAGTTTCAGGCAACCCAAGTACAGATGCAAGCCCAGATGCAAGCTATCCAAACTCAGGTAGCAGCTCAGTTAGCAGCATCAGAAAAACAAATGCAGGAGTTTTTTAAGAAAGCCCATCGTGAAGATAATATTCGCAATTCAGAGAGGTCGCAGGAGCGTACACCTTCTCCATCTCAATATGATGAGGAAAATGACATGCACAATAACCCTCCCAAGAAAGATCCTATTCCTTCTTCTCCACCCTGCAATCATCATGAACAGGAAGGGAGACATTCCTCGTATATGACAGCCGAGGATTTCTCTGAGATGTTTGAAAGGGAGCAAGCAATACGCTCTGGACTTTCGAATGCTTTCGATGCTAGACCACCCTTTTCGGCAAGAATCATGAGAATGGAATATCCAGTAGGATATATCACACCCCAATTCACTCTTTACAATGGAAGAACTGGAAATGCTCGAGAGCATGTGATGCGTTTCACTGATGCATTAAGCAGATATGCTAACAATGAAGAGCTCCGTCTTCGCGAATTTGCTAAATCTTTGACTGATCGTGCTTTCACTTGGTACACGACTTTGGCTCCAAACTCTATTCACTCTTGGGAAGAAATGGTCGCTATCTTTTCCAAGAAGTTCTTCTCTGTAGAAGACCGTGTTACTCTCAATACCTTGTCGAAAGAGCGGCAAAGACCTAATGAAGATCTGACACAATATGTTCGCCGCTTTCGATATTTGGTTTTAGATTGTCATGAACCAACAACTGAGGAGCAACTTGTACAAATATGTGTTGATGGAGCAGCAAAAGAATACAGAGCTTATTTGGAGGTAGCTACTATCCCCTCTTTTGAAAAGCTTTATGATGTTTCTCAAAGGCTCAACACAGTCATATCAAGAGCAACTCTACCAAGGTATGAAGACAGATATGGCAGGAGGGACAAGAGAGAATCAACAATGGCGGCAGAAAATTCTGGAAGGCGGTCGTTTCAGAGAAATACCTCTTATCAGTCTGATAAAAAAACAAAGTACAACCCAGAAAGCATTCCACCGCCTTTTCCCTGCAGCATGGCCGAAGTATTACGAATTGTGGAAGTATGGATTGCTGACGGCGTTTTGTACTTACCATCACCATTCCAAAAGCCTACAGAAGAAGACAAACAGAGCAGCAAATACTGTGTGTATCACCAAACCATACGCTATTCAACAAAAGATTGTTTCTCTCTAAGGCGGATTTTTAATGACAAAATAGCTGCTGGACACCTGAAAATCTCAACTACTCCTGAAGGATCTGTCCATCAGGATCCTTTGCCAAATCATAAAGCGAAAGATGTGGTTGCTATGGTCTGTCATAACTCAGCAATTATGACAGAAAAAGAAATGGAAGAAGAAATTATTCCTAATGATCAGTCAGCAATAGAAACTCTTTCACAGAGTTCAAAGTTTAAAAACTTCTTTGACCAGATGCATTTCTCAAAAGCAGCAAGAATAGCTGCAACAGCGGCTTTGACGACAGTCGCAGAAGCTCATTCAGAACATTGCTTTCTTGCCTACTCTGCTACAAGAAAGGCAATTCCGGAAATTCAAGATGTGAGTTTCACTGCTGATGATATGAAAGCCTCATCAATAGCTCACAACAAGCCTTTGTATGTTACAGCTTTAATAAACTCTATTGAAGCAAAAAGAGCATTGATAGATCCTGGGTCTTCCTTAAATCTTATCCCATTATCAACAGCAATAGCAATGGGATTAAATCCTTCAAAGATTTCAAAGCAGCCAATAGAAATATCAGGATTTGGAGGACAGTGCCAGAACACTATTGGCTATGTTACTATTAATCTTCAAGTGGGGCCAATAAGTTCAGCAATAAGAGTCCATGTTATTGAAGCCAATGTAAGATATCATATTCTTCTTGGCCGCCCTTGGATCCACAAGTTCCAGCTAATACCATAACATTTCATCAATGTGTTAAAGGGATATACAAAGGCAAAGTCATCAGAATAGTAGCAACTGCCACACCATTTGATAAAGCCGAAGCTCATATTTCAGAATCATTGTTTTATGATGAGTTGGCTGAAGAAGGAGAAACCGCTTTTGAAATGGCCAAAGGAGTTATGCCACCATCATCCACTATTTTAACGCCATCAGAAATTTCAAAAGCCTCAAAAAGACCCCGAGACGAAAGTGTGAAAACAGAAATTCTAAAGGGGAATGCTATCAAAGAATCAAGAGCTGGAGGCTGTAAGAGGGTGATACAACCAGATGGAAAAGTTGTATATATCTTATGACAATCAAAGGAAACTGATTCATCAAGAGAAAATCAGATTCCCATGATGAATCAAATATTTCAAACAGAAGAAACAAGTGAAATTGGGGAAGCGCCAGAAGAGATGCAGGATGGTGTAAAAGCGGTACAAGAAAATCTTGAAGAAGTAAATATTGCAGAAAATTTATCAGAAAAGCGGCCGATACTTATCAGTTCCAAATTGGTCCCAAAAGAAAAAGAAGAATTAGTAGATTTGCTCAAAGAATACCGAGATATTTTTGCATGGAATTATGAAGAAATGCCAGGGTTAGATCCTACATTGGTCACACATAAATTGAATATTGAGCCAGGATATGTACCAATGAAGCAAATGCCAAGAAAATTCAGACCAGATATTGAAGATCAAATCAAAATAGAAGTTGAAAAGCTTCTAAAAGCAGGTTTTATCAAGCCAATTCAACATCCAACTTGGTTAGCCAATATTGTACATGTCAAGAAGAAGAATGGGCAAATATGTTGCTGTGTTGATTTCAGAGATTTAAACAAGGCATGTCCAAAAGATGAATTTCCTCTACCCAATATGGACCTATTAGTTGATGCAATAGCAGGTCATGATGCTTTTTCATTTATGGACGGTTACAGTGGTTACAATCAGATCAAGATGGCAGCAGAAGATGCAGAAAAAAACCGCCTTTCGGACACCAATTGGAAATTTTTATTATACAGTTATGCCATTTGGGTTGAGAAATGCCGGGGCTACTTATCAAAGAGCTATGACAGCCATTTTTCATGATATGTTCCATAATACAGTGGAAGATTATGTGGATGATATTGTTATCAAGTCTCGAAAGCGTTGCAGTCATGTTGAGGATCTAAGAAGAGTTTTTCAACGGTGCCGCCATTATCAGTTAAAAATGAATCCGTTAAAATGCGCTTTCAAAGTTTCTGCAGGCAAATTCTTGGGATTCATTGTGAATAGAAAGGGTATAGATGTTGATCCCACAAAGGCTCAAGCAATTGCATCCATGACAGCTCCAAGCACAGTCAAAGAGTTGAAAAGTTTCTTAGGAAAAGTATCCTATATAAGAAGATTCATCCCAGGACTGGCAGCTGTCACAGTACCTCTTATGCCACTCCTGCGAAAGAACTGTGTATTCAAATGGGAATCAGTGCATGAAAAAGCTTTCAAACAACTTCAACAAATGATGTGTTCAACAGCAACTATGATGGCACCAATCCCCAAGAAGCCTTTGGTCCTGTATCTGGCTTCAACAGAAACCGCTATTGGAGCTCTTCTAGCCCAAGAAGATTTGTCTGGTTGTGAACGGCCAATATACTATCTCAGCAGAATTCTCAGAGATGCAGAATTGAGATACCCTCGGATTGAAAGGAGTTGTTTATCTCTGATTTATGCCTTACAAAAATTTCGTCATTATCTACTATCTCATAAGATTTTTCTAATGACAAAATCTGATCCAATCAAATATCTCATGTCAAAACCAATTCTTTCAGGACGAGCAGCTAAATGGCTCCTTTCATTATCAGAGTTTGATATTACATGCCTTTGCCCTCGTGCTATTAAAGGACAAGCAGTAGCAGATCTATTGGCAAATTTCCCAAGAAATGATGATTTGATATTAAGGGAAGAACTACCAGGAGAATTCCCTGAAGCAATGACTATTGAAGCAAAACAGGAATGGTTCATGTATTTTGATGGATCTAAAACTGCAGATTCAGCTGGGGCAGGTATTGTGTTAAAAGCTCCTGGGGGTGAGGTAATGTCTTTTTCTTTCAAATTGGATTTTCCTTGCTCTAACAACATAGCAGAATATGAAGCTCTTCTCATAGGTTTGTCAATTGCTAAAGAGTTAAAGGCCGAAAGAATAATGTAATAGGAGATTCCAATCTGGTAATTAGTCAAATGGAAGGATCATTCAATGTAAAAGATGTTGGTTTGGCTCCCTACAGAACGGCGATTCAAAGAATAATGACTAATTTTGATAATATAGAATTCAAATATCAAGAGCGTGCAGGGAACCACCATGCTGATGCACTTGCTACTTTGGCATCAAAGTTAATATTTGAAGGAGAATCTTCTCAGGTAGTAATTGAAAGGCGTGTAATAGCTACACCGCTGATGGAAGAATTATGCGACACAGAATCAGAAGAAACAGATTGGAGAGAACCAATTTTGAAGGATGTCTTCTGCTTTCATGATTCAACAGTGGTCCCTACTACAACATTGAAAGTCTTAAAAAATTTTCTGCAGATAAATGGGGATCTGTATTTCAAAGGGCCCGAAGGAGTTTTGATGAGATGTGTTGGAGTAAAAGAAGCCAAGAAACAAATGATGCAAATCCACACAAAAATATGTGGGTATAATCCTTCTGTTAGTCTGTATAGGAGGTTACAACGTTTTGGAATATATTGGCCAACAATGGAGAAAGATGCTGCTATGTTACAGAAAGAATGTTCTGATTGTCAAATATTGCCAGATAAAGAAGAAAGTCACTTTACAAACTCTTGGGAAGATTGGAAGAAACCGTACAATGACTACTTCACAGATGGAATAATGCCCACTGATCAAAAAGAATCCTTCAAGTTTAAGAAGAAAGTTGCTAAATTCTACTTTGACAAAGGAGAATTATTCAGGAAAGGATACAACGGTATTGCTCTCAAGTGCTTGTCTGGAAAGGAGATCGAAATAGCACTACATGAAGCTCATAGTGGAGATTGTGGTGTTCATCAAGGAAAAAGAAAGCTGTTTCAACACATTTTGGGGTTGGGATATTATTGGCCTACTATGGAGGCAGACTCACACCTATATGTTCAAAGCTGTCATCAGTGTCAGATAAGAGGAAATGTCATTCATGCACCTGCACAATCTCTACGGTATGTCTCTACGCCCTGGCCCTTTCATACTTGGGGGCTAGATTTAATTGGACCTGTTAATCCTCCTGCTGAAGGGTATGTTTGGATACTTGTGGCTACTGAATATTTCACCAAGTGGGTAGAAGCTATACCATTAAGAAAGGTTACAGGTATCATGGTGGCTAAATTTATTAAAGAAAATATCATCTGCCGCTTTGGGATACCAAATGAGGTCATCACTGATAATGGAACGCCTTTCATAAATTCTAATGTGAGAGAGTTACTGGAGAAATATGATATCAAACACAAGAAATCAACCCCCTATTATCCTAAAGGGAATGGGCAAGCAGAGGCTACTAACAAGACTATCCTGAAAATAATTGGAAAAATGATAGAAGGAGCTCATAAAAAATGGTGTGAAAGACTTCCAACAGCGCTCTGGGCTTACAGAACTTCAGCAAGGACTGCAACAGGTGTTACCCCTTTCTCTTTAGTAAATGGGACAGAAGCTGTTGTACCTCTGGAAATCAAGGTACCATCTACAAGAATTGAAGTATTTGATGGAGAGGAGGCATGCCTCCAAACTGCTAGATTAGCTCAGCTAGAAGTTATGGATGAAAAGCGTGAAGCTGTAGCTATAAAGACAAAAGCGTATCAAAAGAGAGTTGCTAAAGCGTATGACAAGGCAGTACGACATAGAATTCTGAAAGAAGGTGACTTGATCCTTCGAACAGCTATTCATATCAGGAATGGTACAAAAGTAGCAAAGTTTACTCCTAATTGGGAAGGGCCATTTTTGATAAGGCAAAGTTTTGACAGCGGTTATTGTCTTTTGTCTACGCCATCTGGTGAAATATTACATGATCCTATCAATGTAAAATGGTTAAAAAAGTATTATGCTTAATAAGAAAGGTAACAAAATTTTTTCTTTTGTATTCATATAAAATTTGACAAGAGTTACAACGGAGTAAAGGAAAAGCTTTTACAAAATATCAGAAGTAAAGCCTTTCTCATTTAGATATACAAGCCTTTCAGCAGAAGCCTTTAGACGAATATATTCTTCATGATCTGCTTGATTTCTCTTGCAGAACTGACAGACTATCTTGAGCAGCTTTATTCCTTTTTCTTTTTCTTCCAGCATGGCCTGATGGCGGGCAATCTCTTGAAGAATAATATGAATATTATCTGATTGTTTGATATCGCTTTCTTGAATTCTTTCCGCTTGTTCACTTTATTTTTTGTAGGAGCGATCAGCCTGGCAAAGCTCTTAGCTTGGAAAAATGTAACACGATAAACTACTCAGAAAATCTGTTAACCATTTTACATTAACGTTGATATCCTCTAACTCACTTCAGCTCATGCCCCAGTCTTCAAGGGTCTTTATCCTCAGAAATGCAAGATGAGGCTTGATATCATCTGATCCTTCGGATAACATGAGCATACTGTCTCTATGCAGCCCGCCCTGATGATAGGGATTCTTCAAAGAGCAAGAAGCAGTGATGTCCTGATAGCGTTTAATTATCTCTGTCCCCATAAGGGGACTGAGCTTTCAGGAAAAGGGTATCGCCTCAGGATATTATCAAGAGAATTGACTGATAGCGGCTCTATTGAAGTAGAGGTGTAGCAGGGTCTTCACTCATAAAATTGACCAACAAAAGCAGATAGTTCTGATGTCCGTTAACTGTGCCCCCCGAAAAAGCTGTTGCTCCATGAAGATCATAATCAGTGAATTGCATTTCTCATTAGAAGCAACATTGATTTCCATGGCAGCCCTTCCCTCGTGTACTAGCAGCTTGAACATCTTCATGAACGCCTTCCGGGCCCCGGCAATTCTGTTTCGACAAATGCTGGGAGGAGCCAATAATAACGCTTTCAGTAAGAAGCAATCACTTGGGTCGCTGACACTCTCAGTTGAAGCGCATTGGCGTATGAGTGCTTCCGCAACAGAAGAAGGGTGTTATCAGAGAACCACGAAAGAAACCTCCGCATAACTTCAGGAAGACTCCCGGCGGCCTTGCACAGAACCGCGTACCACCTGCAAGAAAAAAAATGCTATTTCACGGCTGAAGGAGGCTCCACTCTATAAGTTGTTTTGAGCGGCCTCAACTCCAGTAGTCTCTGTAATCAAAATATTGGCACTTCACGCCTAACAGCGTTTTGGTAGGTGGGAAAGATTTATCAGCCAAGGATTCCAACCGGTTGCCAGATAGCCAGAAGCAATGTTTCCTGCGTATTTCAGCACCTGAACGCCTGTCAGGAAGGCCTCAAAAGAAATACATTACAGGTTAGAACACTATAAGATTGTAGATGTAATGACGAAATAATAAGAATGATATGATCAAAACATTTTAACTGCTACTAAACCTACGCTTCAGACATCATCAATGCGTCAAGAATAAGAGGTGAGTGCAAGATGCGCATGCCTTGCAGAAGATGTGACTTCGCCCCTTGATAGCTTGTCGATCGCATCTCTTCAGAAGCGGATGCTTAACGCCCACCTTGGGCTATGTACAATAGTTCTGCAGGATAGAATATGCAAGTCTACGAAACACTAGAACGTTAGTAGAGTGATCTTTGGTCTTTCTGGAAGACGCGAGAGGAACTGGAGTTCGCTCTCAGGCCAAACAATTGGCCAATTCCTCATTGTACTCTTGCTTCCGCCGATGGAGGAAAAAGGATATCAGGAAACATCATCTTCCACGGGATGCTGAGTCCCACATGGAGTACTGCGGGACCCAGTTCCAGAGCTTCCTGCACCACAGACGAAGAC
>JABCRI010001279.1:0-20412 GCA_015143295.1 Tetracentron sinense
TATGATTGAAGGGAGGATGACCATTGGTGGAAGTCTGCACTCGGACAGAGTTGACCCGACAAGGCCACGAAGGGACATGGGGAGAATTCTTGGACGTTTTCTACAAGAAAATTACTTTCCGTTTGGGAGAAAGAAAAGAAAGAAATTGACTGTATTACCTGGAGCAAGGTCATATTCTTGTAGCGGCTTGCGAAGCCAAGTCTCAGAGCATCTCGATTGCTCCACACATGAAACTAACCGAGGCTATGGAGGCCCGGAAATAGAGCGGGGGTTGAAGGGATCCTACCTCAAGGATAGTGTCTCAATGTTCGGACAGGAGACATATTCAGAAGGTGTGGACAAGGCATTGTTGGCGAGGCGAAATTCCGAAGAGTTGTTTAAGATAAGAGGAATAGAGAAGGGGACAGTCTAGTAGTTCAGGGGAGAAGAGGAGATAGGTGACTATGTTATCAGTTCGCAGACGGCGGCTCAGTCACAGAGGATTGTACTACACACCACAGGCCTCTCCGCCCTTTGGCTCCACCGCCTTTCGCCCAGCTACCTCGTATGCTCCTCGCCCCGCAGTGACTCAGGCTACGGTTATACTCCTCCCACTTATTCACATGATGTCTGCACCCTTTGTGGAAGGAGGCATCCAGCAGGGGAATGTCGAAGGCTACAGGAGGCTGTTTTCATTGTGGCGACCAGGGCCCCTGATTCGGGATTGTCCCCGACGTCTATTGCCAGCTCAGTCTTCAGGGAGCAGGCCCCCGATTAGGCAGACATCTCAGCCTAGCTCTTCTCAGGCTTCGAGGGCCTCACAGTCTGCCCGGCCTCCTCGCCCAGCCACTCAGGGTCGAGTTTTTGCCCTATCGGAGAGAGACGCACGTGCATCCGATGATGTCGTGCAAGGTACGCGAGAATTTTGAGTTGAAGTTGTATAAAATTTCTGTGGTTTGTTATGCGGTTAGTTATACTAAGGGTTACCTATGTATGATGCTTGTTACTATTTGAAATCTACTGATATTAGTTACATAATCGCACAGGCGCTTTATTAGTGAACGAGTGTCTCGCTCGAGTGTTGATAGACACAGGATCTACTCACTCTTTTGTCTCCCCAAGTTTTGCAAAGGGCTTTTCGACTGAGGCTACTCCGTGGAGCGGGAGTTGACCATTGCAACTCCACTCGGCAAGTCGGTTGATACGGACAAGATATTCAGGGATAGTGTGGTTCAAGTGGGGGAGAATGAATTGTTAGCCGACCTTATCGTCCTGGGTTTCCAAGATTTAGACTTTGACGTCATTCTTGGTATGGATTGGTTGGCAAACCATCACGGGCATGTTGCGTGTTTTGAAAAGATGGTGAATTTCAAGCCGGAAGGGGGTAAGCCTTTTCACTTTCGAGGATTAAGAGAGAGGGACATTGCTCGCCTCGCAGCCTTGAGTATAGCACACCCAGAAGCACAAAACTCATCGGCTATTCCAGTTGTGAGTGAGTTCTTAGATGTGTTCCCGGAAGAACTTCCCGGATTACCTCCTGATAGAGAGATCGAATTCGCTATAGAACTTGCTCTGGGTACCGCTCCGATTTCAAGGGCACCATATAGAATGGCCCCTATAGAGCTTGAAGAATTAAAGAAGCAGATTAAGGAGTTACAACAACTTGGTTTCATCCAACCAAGTGTCTCGCCGTGGGGAGCTCCGGTTCTCTTTGTGAAGAAGAAGGACGGGTCTATGAGGATGTGTATAGACTACCGTCAGTTGAACAAGGTAACTATCAAGAATCGTTATCCATTGCCAAGGATAGACGACTTGTTTGACCAACTGAAGGGAGCGAGATTCTTCTCCAAGATTGATCTTAGATCGGGGTATCACCAATTAAGGATCAAGGCGGAAGATGTTCAGAAGATGACTTTTAGGACTCGGTATGGGCATTACGAGTTCCTTGTCATGCCTTTTGGGCTGACGAATGCACCGGCGGCATTCATGGATTTGATGAACCGGGTGTTCCGATCTTACTTGGATCGATGCGTGATTGCATTCATTGATGACATTTTGGTGTATTCCCAGACACGGGAAGATCACGCACGAGACCTCCGTCTTGCTCTGGAGATGTTGAGAGAGCATAGGCTATATGCCAAATTGAGTAAGTGCGAGTTCTGGCTAGAGAAAGTCGCATTTCTTGGACACGTGGTGTCGGCCGAGGGTATTTCTGTAGATCCAGCCAAGGTTGAGGCAGTCATGAGTTGGGAGAGGCCCAAGAGCGTTACGGAGATACGTAGTTTCCTCGGATTGGCAGGCTACTACCGGAGATTTGTGGAGGGATTCTCCAGTTTGGCTGCACCTCTCACCTACTTGACAAGAAAAAGTGCAAAGTTCAGTTGGAGTGACCGATGTGAAGTAAGTTTCCAAGAGTTGAAGAAACGCCTCACCACAGCCCCTGTCCTTACTGTGCCATCCGGACATGGTGGTTATGAGGTATATAGCTATGCTTCGCATATCGGACTTGGGTGTGTCCTTATGCAGCATAAGAAAGTCATTGCCTACGCATCAAGACAATTGAAGGAGCATGAAAAGAATTACCCCACTCATGACTTAGAACTCGCCGCAGTTGTGTTTGCATTGAAGATTTGGCGACATTATCTTTATGGGGAACAATTTGAGGTATTCACAGATCATAAAAGCCTTAAGTATTTGTTTTCCCAGAAAGAGTTGAACCTGAGGTAAAGAAGATGGGTAGAATTTTTGAAGGACTATGAGTGCTCCATTCAATACCACCCGGGCAAGGCAAATGTAGTAGCCGATGCTCTTAGCCGGAAGCCTACCGGACTTTTGGCGCATATGATGCTGAAGGAGTGGAGATTGCTGGAGGATGCATCCAACCTCGACATCAGTTTTAGTCTCCTTACCTATGGGCCGGTAATGGCTAGCATCACAGTTAGGCCATTTATGTTGAGCATGATCCAGGAGTTGCAGGAAATGGATGCCGAACTACTTTCTTGCCGAGACAAGTCAGTTAAAAGTGGCAGTAAGGACTTTACGGCGAGGGAAGATGGAATTATCACTTTCAAGGGAAGAGTATGTGTCCCAGCCGATGAGAAGCTTAAGCGAGAAATCTTGTACGAGGCTCACCGGTCCAAGTACACCGTTCACCCCGGGGGTACCAAAATGTATAGGGACTTGAAGAAGCATTTTTGGTGGCGGAACATGAAGCGAGAAATAGCGGAGTATGTGTCTAAATGCTTGGTGTGCCAACAAGTCAAAGCCGAACACAGGAGACCGGCTGGACTTTTGCAGTCCCTCCCTATTCCCGAGTGGAAATGGGAACATATCTCTATGGACTTTATCGTGGGATTGCCAAAGACGGTCAAGAAGACCGATGCTATATGGGTAGTTATTGATAGACTCACGAAGTCCGCTCATTTCTTACCGTACCGGACTACATTCAACTCCAATCAGTTAGCGGAGCTATACATCAAGGAAATAGTCCGGTTACACGGGGTGCCAGTGAGTATTGTGTCGGATAGAGACTCAAGATTCACATCCAGGTTTTGGAAAAGTTTTCAAGGTGCAATGGGCTCCCGATTAGACTTTAGCACAGCTTTCCACCCACAGACCGACGGGCAAACCGAGAGGGTGAATCAGGTTATTGAAGATATGCTCCGAGCATGTATGCTAGACTTCAAGGGAAGTTGGGAAGATCACCTACCTTTGGTGGAATTCGCTTACAACAATAGTTATCAAGAAAGCATACAAATGGCGCCTTTCGAGGCTTTGTACGGAAGGAGTTGCAGATCCCCGTTGTATTGGGATGAAGTGGGAGAAAGAAAGATTTTGGGCCCCGAGTTGATTGAACGAACCGCGGATAGGGTCAAGCTTATACGGGAGAGGTTGAAGACCGCACAAGATAGACAGAAAAGCTATGCCGATAACCGAAGGAGGGATCTTGAATTCCGAGTCGGTGATTTTGTGTTTGTAAGGATTTCACCGACCAAAGGTGTTATGCGATTCGGGAAGAGAGGCAAGCTTAGCCCGAGATATGTGGGTCCGTTCGAGATCATTACTCGAGTTGGCGAGGTGGCTTACCATGTTGCTTTGCCCGCTCACATGGCGGCGGTCCACAACGTGTTTCATATCTCCCAGCTTCGGAAGTACATCCCAGATCCTTCTCACGTCATCGAGCTTGATCCGGTTGAGATTCGAGAGGATCTCACTTTGGTTGAGAAGCCGGTTCATATTTTGGATCGAAGAGACCAAGTACTTCGCAACAAGACTATTCCGCTAGTTCTCGTGCAATGGCAACATCACGCTCGAGAAGAAGCCACGTGGGAGCGTGAAGCCGAAGTCAAAGCAAAGTATCCCGAGTTGTTTTAATAGACTTGTGCATATGGCTTGTAATTTTGTTTTGATTTTGTGCATGTATGTATCGTCCAAATTTCGGGGACGAAATTTTTGTAAGGGGGGGAGAATGTAGTACCCCGGACTTTTTCATCCTTAATGAATAGCACCTTCGTAGCTAATTGGCCGTTTTTGTAGTCTAATTAATAAATAAGGGAGAAATCGGAAATTTCCGAAACGTCAGAAATGTGCGTTTTCGAAAGACGAACCCAACGCAAGTTGAATCGTCGAAATCCGACGAGCGAGTCAAAAGATATGGTCAAAACAGTCCAGACATACAGAGAACCGATCGCTCGGTCCAGTCAGCGATCGATCGGTCCATAACCGATCGATCGGTAGCTATCGCGCGGTCAGAAATTTTGTATGGGAAAATTTTCCAGAGAGTGAGTTTTTGACCGGTCGATCGGTCATAAACACCGATCGCTCGGTAGGCAACCGATCGATCGGTCATAACCACCGATCGCTCGGTCTTCGCGTTTTTGCAGAAATTTCAGTAAGGGCGTTTTCATCTTTTGGGTGTTAAACCCTTACCCATAAGGGTTTGCTCGACCCTTTGAGGCCCCACTTACAACATTTGAGGGATTTTGAGAGATAGAGAGAGAGGAGGAGAAAGCTCTAAACCTAGGTTGCTTTTGGAGAAGAAATCAAAGGGGTGAAGACCCTGGATCGTCCCCAAGCACGTCTTCTTCAAGATTTCAACTCAAGCTCGTGTGGAGGTGCATTCTCCAAGCTAGGGCAGCACTCACTCACGTTTTGAAAGAGGTTTCTTCCCCCAACTCAAGTCCCCTTCAAGCAAAGGCTTCCTCCTTCCAATTAGAGCTTCTATTTCAAGGTTTCTTCAAGATCAAACCTTGATCGAAGGTTAGTACACCCTACTAACTTTCCCTAGCAATAACCTAGGTTTTCTAGTGTAAATGGTGATTATATATATTATGCTTTTCCTTCCCTATGCATTGTATTAACTCAACAAATATAAACAAGATAAGGGGAATGGAATAAATGTGTGGATGGGATGTCGATTGAGGCGATTGGATGCCGTATGGATGTTGTGTGATGTGTGAAAAGGAAAATGGTAGATGGGCACTTTACAAATAACGAATGTACCTTGATGTCTTGATGAAAAATACGCACTAAATAAGGGAAATGGAAGGACTAAGAAATGTGGCCCACCGGGTGTTTGATAGAATGACTAAACAAGGGATAAATGGACTTAATGAAGAAAATGGAAATAGAAATTGTGTAAATGTTCTTAGAAATGATAAATTGCTCAAATGTGCTATATGTTGCCTAAATTTTCATACCACTATGTTAAGGATTGAAATGCCATAGTCATGTGATCCGCCCATTCAAGTATGTCATCATGATTACCACTATTGACAAGCACACAAGCACGCATGCATGCATGAAACCGGGTTTTTCCAAGATTGTATTTGTATATGAAATGAATCAAGAACATGACAAGGAGGTTGGTAGCCCCAGGAAGGGTGCTAGCCTCTGGCTCACAAGTGAAATGCAAGAGAGAACATGACAAGGAGGTTGGTAGCCCAAGGAAGGGTGCTAGCCTCTGGCTCACAAGAGAAATGAATCAAGAACATGACAAGGAGGTTGGTAGCCCAAGGAAGGGTGCTAGCCTCTGGCTCACAAGAGAAACGGAACAAGAACATGACAAGGAGGTTGGTAGCCCAAGGAAGGGTGCTAGCCTCTGGCTCACAAGAGAAATGGAACAAGAACATGACAAGGAGGTTGGTAGCCCAAGGAAGGGTGCTAGCCTCTGGCTCACAAGTATACAAGTCAAGAACAAATCAAGACATGAAATACAAGACAAGACACGATACACATACATGATTTGACCGAGACACGAAAAAGGCTTCCGAGACATGAGTTTTACCGAGGTTTTTGCATTCATATACGCATGTCAAGATATGGCTATGTATCTTATGCTTTCACTATTGCTTTAAATTAATATCTTGTATTGCTCACTGTTGTTATGCGTTCGTTATTGTTATGGTTAGCTAGTAGTTTGTACTCGCTGAGTATTCCATGCTCAGCCGTACTTTTATGTCGGCAGGTACCGTGGATGTCCTCGTCCCCGAGCCTTGGGTCGAGGAGGAGTATGTAGAGGAGAGGGAGCCACCTATCCCATGGCAGTCTCAGGAGGATGGGGACTTGGATGTGTGGCCGTACCTCGACTACTGTTGAGAGGAGAGGGTTAGAGAGTTCCTTTTTGTATTTTGATAGGTGGGCATGTCCACCTTTACTTTGATTGTATTTAGTATATGTTAACTTGGAATACTATATGGAGTAATAGAAGAAAAGAAAAATTTGGCTTATGCTTCCGCACTTATGTTTAGTTTTCGCGCTCTGATTATCATTGTATTATATTATGTTTAGCCTCTTGCATTACAGGATGGTTTGACAGGTACACGTAGTCACCTCTAAAGTATCCCTTAACTCCTAGGGGGTATTTTGGGGCGTGACAGCTCACAAGTCTCACATGTACACAAGATTGCATGAATCGGATTTCTCATAAGTTTGATGTTTCAAAACTCATAAGACATGTTTTAAGGAAACACACAAGAACTCATAAGTGATCATGCTAAACTTTGGGTTGGTTTCTAAGATCGGTTACTAATGCTTATAAGGATCTCAATGTCTAAGATCTCATATGCTCTAAGGATCTCACATGCTCTAAGGACCTCACATGCTCAATGAATCTCATAAGAACTCATAAGGACACACTCATAAGCTATTGATTCTCGCAAGACCTCATAAGATGATGTTTTTACACGAAAGCTCATAATACGAATTTTGGAAAATATGCACATTTGTTTTATGCTCTACGTTCTATGATTTCTATAATTGTATGCATGATCTTGTTATCACATTGTTGGCTAGTGGTTGGTACCCACTGAGTGTTTCAATACTCATCCGTACATTTTGATGTCGGCAGGTGCACATGCTCCCTTCGACATCTGTGGTTCGGAACCTTGGATAGAAGAGGAGTACTACGAGTCGGAGCCTATTATGGATCATCAGGATAATGGAGTACTAGATAAGCAGCCCGAATTAGACTTTTGTTGAGAGAAAGAGTGAGAGTATACTTACATTTTGATAGTATTGAGAGTGGGAGGGAGCTAGGGGTTTTGATAATGGATAATGGAGTACTAGGAGGAGAAGGTGAGCCTTCCGAGGAGGGAGCTAGGGGTTTTGATATTTACCCCTATTAGTTCATCTTTTGTTTTGGTTAAGAGAATTATAATAGATTCTTAGATGATGTTGCTTATCAAACTTTAATTATAGATTGGGTACCAGACTATTTTGTTTATGGTAGCTTATTTATGTTGAGCATAGACTTGAGCAGAATGGTTGGGTTTAAATCGAATTTTATTACACTCTCATTTTTGGAGACTGTGTAATATGCTTTAGATGTCATGAGATTTTAAGCAGGCTTAAGAAATGTGGTGACCCAAGGTCCTATTTTGGCCAAGGTGTTACAGTTCCTTTCTTGATAACAAGATTGGTTATGATATTATTTAAGATCCAAACAAAAATCAAGAGGGAGGGAGGGGGGAGAGCTTTAGGAGAGAGAAAAAAAAATGTTGGTTTTTCTTATGTATCAAAGGGATTGCTTACTTGCAATTCAAGACTCCTAATTCTAATTCTAATCCAATTAGAATTCTCTCTTATAGATTCCTTAATGATAATTCCTAATTAATTAGTATTTATCAAAATAAGCAACTAACATTATCCATTCCCTATTTAATAGGAAAAACAATTAGTAACCTACTAATTCAATCCCTACTTAATAGGAAATCATTAATTAGCAACCCAAATAATCTAATCCCAACTTAAAAGGAAATAATTAATTAGTAATCAATTAATAGGATAAGTTCAACATGAAGTGGGTGCCCCACCCTAGGTGGGCTCCACATTCTCACGCCCCTTTTAGAGTTCAAAACTCTTGTTGGTCAAGTTTTGATCTTTATCAAAATCCCATATGGGTCCTACTCATTTGGTTAATCACATCTCATGTGATTTCACTTATTTGAGTTTCATTATACCATTTAGTGATTTACATGGAGAAATTAATTAATTTAATTCATAATTAAATTAAAAGCTTTAAGAATGTCCTAGTGTGTGGGATCTAAAGAGAACTCCTATTTCTGGTTGTAGGACCAAGTGCTTCACCTTTTGTTGAAGCCTTATTGATAGGAAACATTTTCCTATATCACCATTAGGATCATAGAATATTATCTGTCCCTGGACTTCCACTAAGCACAATAATGTCCATTAACACAATATGACTAACCCCCAGAAATTAGAGAATTACTTGCAGGTATTATCTATTACAAGATTTGTTTACAGACACGTCCTTCCACCATTCAATATTATTTATAAGCTTACGGAACAATATCTTATACTGTCTTTAATCATTTGCTTATAATAAGAACATTTTCTCTTTGAAATATTTAGTCAAACTTGGACTTTCAAAACTATTTGAAATTCTTTAAAAGAAATAATAAAAATTATTATTTTCCTTTTATAAAGAAAATAACCGTTTTAGATAAAACCATTTCATCGATAAATACCAGCGCTGGTTTTGCAAGTCCGGTTGACAAGTATCAACTCAATATAATTTACTCTAAATGAAGAGTAGTGGAACCCTTGTTGAGCGTATACACACTTCTTCTAGTATAGCGTATATAACCCAACAAGCCTGTATTTAGTCCGGTGTGTTGGACATTGACGATTGGCTACATCAAAGCTATATAGGCAAATACTAGAGAAGATGTCGACCTCTCAGGTTAAAGACAACATTCCGTCAAATGGACTACCCTAAATATATATAGAAAGTATATTTCTAAGGATATCCACCAAGCGATCATGTTACAATATAAGTACTTCTTACTTATATCCACATCTTAGTCAAGAGACCTTTCTCTTAGTGATTGAGATTCATAACTTCATCATATGGAATTAACAATGTGTAAGTTAGTAGGAATACATTGTCTAGATGTATCCCAAATAACTTACGACAATTCTAGATCTACAACAAACTAGGAAACCATATCTCCTTAGCAATTGGTTCAAAACTAATTGGATGGTTTTCCTACAATGTTACCTAAGGGATAAAGTAGTCTCACCTTATGAGATCCTTTTAATATGTTACCTAATGTAGAAGACAATGTGTGAATGTAAATATGCATTTATAAATAAAGTAGACCGATACCATTCCAGAATGGCTTTTGTGGGCATATATGTCATTTCTCCTATGTATTTTAACCCATTATCTCTAGATGTTTCTCAAACACCTTTTGAGGAAGAGCTTTAGTAAATGGGACTGCCACGTTATCCGTTGATGCAATCTTCGATAACTCGATTTCTCCTCTTGACAACGTCTTGAATCAGATGGAATCTTCTTTCAATGTGCTTAGTTATTTGATGTGCTCTAGACTCTATGGCCTGAGCAATTGTACCATTATTATCACAATAAAGTGTAATAGGAGATTCAATCGAGGAAACAACTCCAAGTTCAAGAATGAACTTCTTTATCCATACTGCTTCTTTTGTAGCATCACTTGCGGTAATGTATTCTGCTTCAATTGTTGAGTCAGCAGTTGTTGTTTGCTTGCAACTCCTCCAACTAAACGCTCATTTCCTAAGAGTAAAGACAAACCCTGAGGTGGACTTTCTATCATCTATATCTATCTGAAAGTCTGAATCTGTGTACCCTACAATAGTCAGATGTTCTGCACTGTAAACCAAACAGTGATGCATAGTCCTCCTCAAATACTTGAAAATGTGTTTAACTGCTGTCCAATGCTTAGGACTAGGATTTGATTGATATCTACTCACGATACTTACTGCATGACAAATATCAGGTCTTGTGCACAACATAGGATACATGAGACTTCCCACTGCTGATGCATATGGGTAATGACTCATCTGCTCTCTTTCATCATCAATCTTTGGAGACTTTGATTTGGAAAGACTAATTTCATGCCTAAAGGGTAATATCCCTTTCTTGAAATTTTTCATGCTATATTTGCACAAGATCTTGTAACGACTGCTTTTGGCTGTCGAGTGGATTGTCAAGAAAGTTGGTGTCGTTTTTCAAAAACGGCTGTCCGTGAGCGTCAATTATATATTGGGATATACTACAATAATGGACAATCGTTATTTAGTTCCATCAATGGCGGTCTATAGCAATCGTTCTTTCCGTCATTTAATTTTTTATTATTATTTATATACGTATCTAAATGACAGTCGATGGCTATCGTTTTTCAAGAAAATTGGGGGAAAAAAATGATATTTGCTGAAATGTACCTGTCATTACCTTTTACCTGTAAAATCACTTCTAAAACATTTAATCAAATCCATCACATCTCAACTTTCTTCTATACACAATAGAATACATTTGAAAACCAATTTCTTCTCTAATCAATCAAAATATCAGGCCATATATAATTTAACCACAAAATCATACAAGTACTTAGTTAATTACGATGTCAATACATTGTGTAGAGCCCCAGACTTTTCCATGCTTAATACATGACACTTTCGTTGTCATCTTGCCTTTTTAGAGGTATGATTAATAAATGAGGAAGAATTTGGAAATTTTGAAATTTCAGAATTGTTCCTCTTCGAAGTACGAACACAACGCAAGTTGAATCGTCAAAATCGGACGAACGAGTCAAAAGATATGGCCAAAACAGTCTGTACCTGTAGGAAAACGTATACTGTGTGCATCCGTTGTACAACTCACCACGGGCACGTTGTACAACTCACCACGGGCACGTTGTACAACTCACCACGGGCACGTTTGTACAGCTCACCACGAGTTGGCACTATTCACAGCACAACGAGTTGGCACTATTCACAGCACAACGAGTTGGCACTATTCACAGCACAACGAGTTGGCACTATTCACAGCACAACGAGTTGGCACTATTCACAGCACAACGAGTTGGCACTATTCACAGCACAACGAGTTGGCACTATTCACAGCACAACGAGTTGGCACTATTCACAGCACTATTCACAGAAATCCCAATAAGGGTATTTCGATCTTTTGGTCAGTTCACTCTTACCGTAAGAGTTTAATCTGAGCCTTTAGGGCATCATTCGACACTTAGAGAGTTTGAGAGAATAGAAGAAAGAGGAGAAGGCGATTCCAACCTAGGGTTTCCATCTGGGAGAGAAATCAAAGGGTTTGAAACCCTAGATCAACCTCCAGCCCGTTTTTCTTCAAGATCAAGGCACAAACTCGTGAGGAGCATCTCCTCAAACTAGGGCAGCAGCTACACAGTCGTTTTGGAAAGGGGTTTCTTCCTCATTTCTTCAAGGTCGGTGCTTCTTACTACCCTCCTAGTTATAGTTCCTCTTTCCCCTTCTTTTCTCTTCATTTTCTTTCATTTACACATGTGCTATGAGATGGATAAATGGTAAATGGTGAATGGTGAATAGTGAATGGTGAATGGTGAATGGAGATGGAATGGGCGATTGGATGCCAATGGTTGTGTGTGATGAACAAATGGGGAAGGGCATTGTTCCAATAATGAATGTACATGTATGATTTGAGTAAAACCCATCTAGAAAAGCATGTTGTAGGGTAAATCCATAATGAACACACCATGTTTGATGAAATGCCAAGGTGAACACAGTGAGCTGAAAATCTGGAAATGCATGCCTAATAAATTATGAATATTGCTAGGGACTATGATAGTGTGTTTCCTGTTTTCCCATAATGCTATGAATACTACATTACTCAATCTTTGATGCTATATGTGTTGTGAAATTACCCAAATGTCATCTTTAAATTTGAATGCAAGTATGTACACGGTTTCCACGAGCACGGCATGCATGGCATGATTTATCGAGGTTTTCAAGAACATGGTTAGAGGTGGGACATATCCTACGATATGTTTTACCTCGCTTTTCACAAGAAGACAAGAACCAACATTCCACGAGGGGTCTCCCCTCACTCACAAGTGCATATCATGAAGAAGGGTCTCCCTTCCCTCGCAAGTACATACATATCATAAAGAAGGGTCTCCCTTCCCTCGCAAGTGCATTGCATAAAGAAGGGTCTCCCTTCCCTCTCAAGGCATCTCACAAGGACACCTCACAAGGATATCTCACAAGTTACATGATCACAAGCAAGCACGCATGACATGCATGACATGACACGACATACAAGAATCAAGCAAGATAGACATGACAAGCTTTCAAGTACAAAAAGATATTTCAAGTCAAGTCAAGCACACGATGTTTCAAGAGGATTTATCGGTTTTCTACGAATTACAAGCATGATTATAAACTGCTTTACTTCCTTGTATGATGTGAATTGTTTCCGTTTGACATATATGAATTGCTCCTAATTATGTATTGCTATTTCTACGCTATAATTGTTGGTTAGTATTTAGTACCCGCTGAGTATTCCATGCTCAGCCGTACTTCTTTTGTCGGCAGGTTCTGAGGGAGCTGCTGCCCCATTTGATGTTTGTGCTCCTGGTCCATGGGTGGAAGAGGAATACGTCGAGGAGCCTTTGGAGGAACCTCCCGTAGAGGGTTATCAGTAGGTGGTGATTAGATTCTGAGTGGATTAGCTGTGGGTGAGATGAGAGTTAGATTTATGTATTTTGGCGGGCATGTCCACTCTTTCGTATGGATTACTTTTTGTATAAACTTGGATTTGTGTATGTATATACATAGAGGTTTGGTAGTTTTCCGCTGTGCTATGTTAGAGTATGTTTCCACTGTTTATATCCTCTATTGTATATGCTCTGTGGGTTTTGCAGGTTAGTTGTCAAGCAAGTCATGATTAGTCGTCCAAAGTTCACTCTAACTCCTAGGGTGGGTTTTGGGTCGCGACACATTGTGCATCTCAATAAAAGTAAAATGAAATTTTGCATCTCAACAAAAGTCAATTAATAAAATTTACAAAATATTTGGGCCAATTAATAATATCTCCAAGTGTAAGATCTCTAAGTGTTCCCTCTTTTTGAGGCAAATCTGTATTTTGCTCATAAATGTCATCTACTATAATGTTATATAATTCAGGATGTGGTGCTGCATCTCTATTAATCCGTCCGAGTGCAACAATGTTTCCCCTGAAATTCTTTAATAAACAACATTTAGATGTTGAGGGTGACTCGAGAAGAGCTAGAGAATATCGTTTTACCTACAAACATTATGAATAATTCATTTAACAATAAAATAGAATGAAATAAAATAGTCATCTTTCACATGCTAAGCTTACATAGCAATATGATCATTTAAAGAACAAACAATCTTATAGACTCAAGCACATAGATTATCCGAACTATAACACGTTATTCAAAATTGGAAGATGAGAATCAGTTACTACAATTGCTACAATCAAACATACCTTGAATAATGAATAAGCAAACATCTTCTAACACTCAAATTGGGATTTTTGTTTTTGTTTTGTGATTATAAAGAAACAGTTTGAAGAATTTGTATAGTCTGAGCAAATAACCTGATAGCATAAGTGTAGAAAAAGAGAAGAGAAAGCCCTCAAACAGCAAGTAAAAATAATATAAGTAAATTGTAAAGTCATGTTACAGTATCATGAAAAAGAAGAAATGTCATCAGTAAAAGGGAATCCTTAACTATAAGTAAACTGATTTCCTTAGTTCAAAGGACAAGACAAAGATATCCAATCCCTACTTACTATGAATGGAATGATTATATTACCAGAAAAAGTAAAGTTACTGTTCTGAGTGGAACATATCCTCTATGGTGAAACCAACTTGCATTAAAGCCTCCAAGCCAACTTGCATCGAAACGACCTCTCTGGGAACTATCCAAATCTCTCTCTCTGGGACTATCCAGATCTATCCCTCTCTTGGAACCGTCCAGATCTCTCTCTGGGACTATCCAGATCTATCCCTCTCTTGGAACCGTCCAGATCTCTCTCTGGAACTATCCAAATCTCTCTCTCTCTCTCTCTTGAGTGTCTGCATATGGTTTCATTCTTCAAAATCATTAGAGATTTTGCTTCTACTAACAGACATATACATAGAAATATAATTGATAATCTAGATAGGAGTTGAGAATGTCAAATCAAAGCTACAGCTTGGTTCTCTCATTACTCAACCAACCAAAACCAAACAAAGAAGACTCTCTCAGTTTGGTATAGTAATGAAGTGACTAGTACTAAAGAGGTGTTTGGGGTCTTTTCAAAGTGTTCCACATCATCCATAACAAGAGAGTAGATGGGACCCCATGCCCTCCCTCATACAAGCTTACTCTGTACCTCATGTTGGTACAATAGCTGTGTTTGAACCTGTAAACATCTGAATTACTCACTTTTTTTTTAATCATTTCTAACAATAACTAAAATTCCAAAAGATTCCATGAACTAGTAGTTCTCCACTCTTCTTATATGGTGGTATTAGATGCATTACAAAAGGAAAGAAAATTAATATAGTTTGAGAGGTATCCTAACCTTTCAATGGCCAAGGAAAACTTCCTCATGATGATGGTCTGAAATTTTAATAGATAGCTTGTTCATTAAAGATATAATCTAGATAGTTATGTCTACTAGTCAAACATCGATAATGCTTAATTTCTCAAGTTTTTGATATTCACTAACCATTAACATCAAAGAATATCTGCTTGTTGTGTCTATGCCTCCACCAGAGAAGAAGCCCAAATCCAAGAATGAGTAGGTAAATGCACCCCAGGCTCGACCCAAAGGCAAGGGCCTTTGTGACTTTTGGATCTTTCCGAAGGTTGAGAGTCTTAAGAAACACCGAGAATTAGATGTCAAAATCAGCACAATGATAGGCAGAATTGTAGAAATACCAATTCATGCAAAGAATACCAGGATTGAACTTAAACAAAAATTTGAATTTCAAGAAAAACAGAAATGAAGAGAAATGATAAGCATTGAAAGAAATTCAATTGTAAAAAGCATGTGATATCATGTATTAAGATGCCCGGTAAATTAAGAAGTGAAAAGGATAGAATTATATTTGATAAGAACCAAAATAACTTTAAGAACAGAGAACTAATGATGGATTTATGTCCAAAGCATCATCAATGAACCACCAACCAAAAGTTTGGAAATAGTTGAACTTCTAATGGGTAAGCAATTTTAAAATCCATACTCTGTGAACTATTCAAGGGTACAGAAAGTGGCATCGGCATTGTTCCATGGCAGTCATGTTCCGACCCCTTTGCATAGATCAATGGGTTTCCTACAATGCTGAATCATCGAGAGAAAGTAAAGAACAGAAAAAAATTCAGCATCCCATCTTTGTTCACAGCAGAAAGAAAGAAATAGAGAGGAAGAAGAAAAAAAAGCATCATCTTGAGAGCAACTTACTCGAATGCCTTAGCAGGAAACCTGGGTATAGGGCCACTCAAATTATTATAAGACAAGTTCCTGAAGTGTGAAACAGACCCAAATAAACATTCTTAAGATAAACACTTAATCAGAGAGAAAAAGAAATTATGAATTACAAGTGCACAAGGTCAAGAGATTTACAGAAATGCAAGCTGGGTCATGTTAGTAAGAGACAAAGGAAATGCTCGAGAGAGACTGTTATTGTTAAGCAACCTGTTCCCAATTCGAAAAACTCGCGATCAGATTCAGATAAAGTAAATGACTACAAAGACCATGTATGGCTATTTGGGTTGAGTGTTGGACCAACAACTTCACAATTTCAGGAAAAAAAACATGTTTTCATTCACCAATTCTTTTTAACTTACAGGTATTGGAGGCTTTTCAGGTGGCCTAGAGTTTGGGAATTTCACCAGTCAAGAAGTTATTAGAAAGATCTAGTGTATGAAGCTTTAAGAGTCTCCCAAGTTTTGGTGGGATTGGTCCTAATATGTTATTGCTCTGTAAGAGCCTGGAAAAAACACCACACCATCAAAACCAATAAAGGAAAACATTCCCATATAGAACATTCAAAAACCCTTCTTTTTCACCTGAGATTTCAGCCAACCCTGAGGAAAAGGGAAGATTTCAGTCATAACCCCTTTCGAACTATAACCGCGCGTAGAAGAGAACAAGAATCCAGCCGCCCCTTTGAGGAGAGGGGAAGATTTCAGTTTGCCCTTTTGAGTTGAGCCATCTTAGGAAGACTCACTCACCCTTTGATTGGTTAAATATAGGAATTAATCCTGTAGACACCCTATTTTGCATGATTTCGTGGACCCAAAAAGTCAATTGGTTCCAAGCATTCAAAAGAAATCAGAAACGAGATCCGGACTCCAAAAAGTGAAGCCAAATCCAAGCCGAGCCCGAACCATCTAGAGCCCAAGGGGATAGGCCCATTTTTAACTTGAAAAAGTCCAGCGTCCTTTAAAAGGCCGCGGTTCCTTATTTTGCATAAAATCCACACCGTGGCCTTTAAAAAGGCGCGGTACAGAAAAACCCTAAATCCGACCTCATTTTGCATGCTCACGTACTTTTGGATTATTTTTTAGTCCCACATCGGCCAAAAAGCGTAAAATCCTACTTTTCACCTTATAAAAAGAGTCTCACCTCAACCCATTCCTTATCTGGAAAATCTGGGGAGAACTTGGAACCTTGGAAATAACTTTTGAATCTTTACAAACCTCTAGCCTTTGGAGGTCTTTAGACTTAGAGAGCAAGTCTAGAAAATCCAGAATCCTTCAAAGCCTTGGGATATTCAAGGAGCTTTTTCAAGTTTTTCAATCTAGGTTCCCTTTAGTTCTTCTTCAACACCTACTTTAGGGAAAAGGGGGCCTAGTTCATTGGAGTCCGGATCTTATCATCATGGAAGGACATTCTTGGATGCTTGGAAAGCCAAATAAAAAGGAAAAGGTATGTTACATCCCTCATCTTCTACTTCTACTCATCCAAGTCTTTTCTTCTTTATTTGCCTTTAGTAACTCGGTGATTTTCCTCTACATGGTCGTGAGGAAGAGGAAATCCGGGTGAAGGAAATGGCTAGAAGACTAGATCTTCCATTTCTTTATTTCAATTTTTTTTTATTATTAGTAGTTTTTGTCTATTTTCCACCCAAACATAAGCGAGGCCCCTCTTAACTCGGTCGAGGAGAGAGTGTGACCGTTCGCCGATTTAGGAAAAAGGGATTTTGCCGCGCAAGTAAAGAGAAAATCACCCTAACTCAGTCGAGGAGGGGTGACTTTCCAATCTCGAAATAAAAGAAAAGCAAGTAGAGAGAAAAATCACCCTAATTCGGTCGAGAAGGGGTGAGTTTCCAATCTCGAAAGAATAAAAAAGAAATAATAATTTTAAATTAAATTAATGGAGAAAATTAAGAGGTAACCGTCGTTCGACGGATGAGGTGGGGTGCCTAACACCTTCCCCAACTCATAAGAAATCCCGGACCCAATCTCGGTTCTCGAATCAAAGGTTTCATTATGGGTGACCATCACACCCGGATTTTGATTGGTGGCAACTCTAAAGATCTCGGGCTTCTCATTAGTTGAAAAACACTGATGTGGGGAGGAGATCGACCCGGGCCGGCTATCGCACAAATCCATTTTAGGATTTTCTTCTTTTCAATTTACAAAACCTGTAGGTGCAATTGCTAGTCAGTTTGATACACTTAACACTACAAAGTCATCAATTACTACAATATTTGACAATTAACACTGAATATAATAACTAATAATATTCCAATTCCCTTGATTAGGGAAATTAAATCATCATTTCTGATTTTTTTCAGGAAATTAAAAAGCAGCATATTTATCCAAATCAGAAACATGTGTTACTAAGTATTTAGAAAGAGATTAAAGAATTGGATCTTCTACTTGGGAGAGCCATAAATCCTCAACCAAGCCTCACAAATATGTGCCACATGAAAGATCTGGAAAACAAAAACTAAGAAATGCTCAAATACCTAAAGGTTAATGGCAACTTCAGGAACCCCACAAAGTCTGCAACACCAAAAATCTAGTTATAACCCTAATCCATGTTAAGCTCACACAGACTCACCACACCTAATAAAACTTCAGTACATAAACGCATATAAATAGCAACACCTCCCCAAGTGATATCACTTATTTCTCTCCTATACACTCCTTGACTTCTTCGTCATCTGAGTCCCTAATGGTTTTTCTGGGCCATGGCATTGAGCTCTAAGTGTGATGCCTAGAAGGGGTTCGGCATGATTAGGCGGTGCGAGCCTTAAATCAGGGATGGGGGAAGGCGTGAGGATGGCTCTCATCATGGTCTTTCCTCCCTTTCTTATGGCAGCACGCAAAACTCCAATTTCTTTTAAAAAAGCGTGAAGCGTATCACAAATTCGCAACGTAAAATAGGAACCAACTCAATGGGATTTAAAGGAAACAGACTGTTCAAACACCTCTTAGAAAAGTGAACACTTTGCTTCCACACTATCACAGTCAACCTTCCCCATTAACAGCCATATGTGTCGGTACAATAGCATATTAACCTCCACGTCCAGACACGATTCCACTCTCCTCCTCATCCTGTAACAGAATCAATAGTAATTTAAAACCATACAAAACCGAAATTTACCAATTGAAAACATTCAAATTCCCAGCTACAGAACTAACCTAAAACGAGTTTCTAAACATATAACGAGATCTCGAAAAAAAAAAAGAAAGAAAAAACCAGTGGAATCGCAACTTTTCTAAATCCAATACCCTTTTCGATATAGAGAGTTCGATGGTGTTTAGTCTTCGATAGGATTGACAGGAAAAGGTCTTCAGAGAATTATAACTATGACTTGATGAACGGAGAAACCCAGTTGAGAGTAGGGAAAAATCGGAGATCGAGAGAAGAAGCAACTGTCCGAGATGAGAGGAAAAGCCATCCAAGAGAGAGAGGGGAAGCAGCAGCCATCCGAGGGAAACGAGAGAGAGGAAAGAATGTCGTTATGGTTAGGGTTAGTAGCAAGAGTAAAGAGGGGAAACAAAAACGTAAACAAAAAGGGGTATCATAGGGGTTTAGGGTCATTTCGGAAAAGGAAACGTCGGCTCAAACAGTGTTTGTGTGACAAAAGTTCAGACGATAAAAGCCATCGTTTATGTTGAAATTGCTGCGACAGTTGTGGACGTCGTGTTTCTCAACTGGGCTATCAGGACATATAGATGATTTGAAAATTTAGAATTCGGTGTTGGGGACATGAAAACCTAACTTTAGAATCAAGGAACTGGAGCAAAAAAAGAGGATCAATTCGGGCACTTTCTCAGAGGGGGTAGCGAGAGGAATCTTAACAAATTGGGGATGGGGGCCTCTAAGAAGGCGGTCGGAGACTACATAAGAATGGAACATTTCTTAAGGTCCTCAAAAGACTTTCAATTGTAGGCGTTTTTACGGTCCCTTTCAGCATCTGCTGACCCTAGTGAAGATATGCGGTCAACAAATAAACCAAGAGATAGTAGAAGAAAAGTATATTTACGTTCCTATCGAAAACGCCAAATTCCATGAGGTAGAGACTATACATGACAAACATTTTCAAATCAAATAATTTGTAAGAGGGTCCCCCAACATAGGTACGCATATATCAACATTTAGCAACAAGATTTCCCCTGCTTGCAATTAAAGGAGATATTTGTAACTGGCAGCAATACGAATGGGGATAATGGTATAGTGGTGGAATTGGAAATAGCAAAACGTACACACCTAAATGTAGGATACACATGCAGAAACATTGGCTAGTTAGTTATATTTTAGAGTTTTCTGGGGGTTTGAATTCCATTAACTAACCACTCTACGTATTCTTGACGAGAAATAGATTGGGAGGGTGTGCAAAAGATACTTTCTATCATGGATAAGTAGGCTATGAGCTGAAAGTAGTACAAGAGTCTTTCCTTTACTAATAGAAGGTGCTCATTCCACGTAATAGGGAGTCTTCTGGGTCCAACATCATTTCACCTAATAATTTTAAAGACGTCTTTCTATTCTCTACTACTAAGTTCCTACTAATCAAAGGTAGCAAAATAGAGATTTAGGATTATTGCGAGTCTCATGAGTCCACATACTACTATACCTATAATGTTTTGAAAAATGATGAAAGGAAACGTGTGCGAAGAGGA